>FPAK01000025.1:0-244961 GCA_900116095.1 Euclidium syriacum
AACAAATAAATTTGGAGAATGAAAAAACGTTTTTTTTTTAATCAGTATTTCCATGAGTATATTGTCAAAAGATTTTTATTTTTATTTTTAAAAGATGGTACTTTTATTTGTGTTCGATTCAACCAAACCATGTACTCATATTGCCGAAATGATCCACTTGTTTGGGTAGTAAAATAAATGTTTTTTTTCTTTTCAAAATTTCCAACTTCCTTCAATTTATCACAAGAAAATATATAAAGCTTAAAAGGGAAGAAGAACTTTCGGCTTTTGGGCTGGATTTGATTAGGAAACCCAAACAGTAAAACAACATAATCATTTACAAGGACGCTAATGGCGGGTGCGGGTGAGTTATTAAATTCGATTCGCCCATAGAAATAGAGAGAGAAGCTTCGAGTTTGACAAATCGACATCTGAGATTGTAATTCCCCGGGTACACGTTTTCTTGTGTCGTTGAATTTCCTTATCTTTGATAATTGTACTTGTATGATTCCCCAGGTTTACTATCTCACCCACGTCTAGGTTTTCAATTGGAATCGAACCTTTTCCTGTTTTCGATTCCTTGTGGTCAGTATATATATATATATATATATATATATATATATATAATCCCCGTTTCGTCTCTTTTCAATTAGCTCTGTTCGACCCATTAATCGCTTCAAAGCAAGAGTCCTTTAATGACGACCAATTTCACTGGTGATGATGCCCTCGTCTATTCAAGACAAGTCGTTTTGCTCGCATCTGTTTGTTCCGGTATTCTCATGTGCAAAATCGTAAGTCCTAAAATTAGAAGAACCGTTTTAGAAGCTGGGTTGTTTTTTTTTTTTTCTGTAACTTGTAGTTTTTTTGTTTTGAAGGTTTACGACCTGACTGCTTTGATAAGCCCTTTGCTCTTCAGTGCTTATGGAAAACTCGACAGCAAAGTTAGAATGGAATGGAACAACAGGTTTAATTTAATTCTTCTTGGATAGAGTTTGTGAATTGTGGATATGTATTTGAGCAGGAGATGTTTTGGCGCAGGGGGTTCTCAACTTTCCATGCTGTTTTAGTTGCTGTGGCTTCAATCTACCTCCTGGTAATATCAGATCAATTTGATGAGAATGTTCATGGCGATTTCGTCATCAATAGCACTAGGAGGTTATCAGAAGCTATAATGGGGGTGAGTTTTAACGCAATACAAGACAGTTCCGATGCTCTTCTTACCGTCTTATTTCTCTTGACAGATCTCCTTAGGCTATTTTCTGGCAGACTTAGCAATGATCCTTTGGCATTTTCCTCTTCTTGGTGGTGTTGAATATGTAAGTACAAAATTTGCCATACTCATTAGCATTTAATGGCCTTGGTGTAAGCTCATGGTGTTTTTCTATTGTAAGGTATTTCATCACTGCTTATCCATGTTCTCCATCATTCTTTCTGTCACAAGTGGTCAAGGTCAGTTCTACATCTTCATAGTTCTCCTATCAGAGGCCACAACCCCCTTTGTTAATCTACGGTGGTAAGTTTTCAGAATTCTGCACTGATTGCTAGTTTCAATTAATGCCTCTAAACACGTGTTAATGGCAGGTACTTGGATGCTAGTGGTAAAAAAGGCTCCATGCCTTACACGCTCAATGGGATTGCCCTCTTCTTGGGTTGGCTGGTACTTGTTGACTAAACTAAACTAAACAAATCCGCATCTGAACTGAATTGTCTCTCTGCTTCTTTTCCAGGCTGCGAGGATACTTCTCTTTATCTACTTCTTTATTCACATGTATCTTCATTTCCATCAGGTAAATCTCAACGAGTTAATAAGCCAGTGGGGAAAATACATGAGTCTAAACATTTGGTTTTGCTCTCAGGTGAAGCAAGTTTTTCCACTGGGATTTTACAGCCTTCTTACCATACCTCCGGCCCTGGCAGTGATGAATCTCCTTTGGTTCTGGAAAATCACCAAAGGATTGATCAAAACTATCTCCAAGGCAAGACACCGGGAATGAAGATATGGTGATGGCAAAGTTTTCGATTGCATTCACTTTTGATATTCATGTTGTTGAAGCCGTTTTGGTTTTTATACAAAGCTATGTGAATTGTACATTCTTTTACCTTCAGCTGTTTCTTAGGTATCCAACTTGTAAAGTTATAACCAGAATCAGTGTTTCACGTCGCTCTCAAATTTCAGTGATGTTAGGCGTTACTAACATTTCGCAGAATGGGTTTAGGTTCGATCTGGTGGAGTAAACCGAGTTATACCGAATAGCTTACTAGTCTTCCAAAGTATTACTCTTAACCCAACCTGATATATTTACTCATCATAAAATCATGTTAAACCCCATTAAACAATTGTAATGAATCTTTTGGATAAAATTTGGAAAGGTAGAATACATGCCTATACTTAAAAAGATCATGGTATATCAAACATCATTACTTAAAAAGATCATGCTATATCAAACATCATTAGTTTGACTGGTAAAGATTACTCTGAACAAAACTTAAAAGTTACAGGATTTACAACTGGACCATATAATATATTCTGACTCCCAAAAGAAAAAAACCTCATTCAATTTTTCATTTATGTTACTGTTATGGATTATTTTGTCAATAAATAGAGTTTCTTTTGTGAATAGAGATAAATTTCTAGTTTTAGGTCTTCTTAAAAAGTGAAAGCGAGGGATTAAATGGAGATTAATCAAAAGATAATTTTTAAAATATATAATTATTATCTTTTTTTTAAGGCTGAAAAATTCATTCATATATTAAATAAAAGTTACATATATGATCAGAGCATTATAGGCCTGCAAATAAAATTTCATATGTGTTAGTAGGTATCAAACGGTGAAAGATAAACTCCAAATAAGAGGGAGAGTTTCAGAGACATTGAGAGATCTTTAAACTGATGAGATAGAGTCTTCTTGGACTCTTTCGTGTAGCCACCTCGGACATCCAATCGCAACATAAGTGCTGTATCGATGTTTCCTTGTTACACTTGCTGCAGTTTCCATGGCAATCCTATTAGAAGTAGGAGAAACTTGGATGAAACTCCAAATTTCCAATGGATCTAAGTTCCTCTTAATCTTTTCAATGGAATGACGTATCAAAGGAAATCTGCGCGGATGGTTTATGGCTTCGACTAGCTGTTCTGATTCCGTTTCAAATATCACCTTTTGGTAGTGCAGTCCCGCTATGTTTTCAGTGGACCAAATACAACTCAGTAATTCGGCATCAAATCCATTTGTTACTCGCGGAAAAAAGCTCCGGCCATGATATAGTGAGCTACTTTCATCATTCCTAATGATTCATGCTGCTCCACTAATGCTATTCCTATTATTCCACGAGGAAGCCAAATTACATTTCACATAGTCTTGTGGAGGTCTCGTCCAAGTGTTCTGATGGCATCTCCTAGTACTTGCGTCAAGATCTATTCTTCTTTCCTGTTCCTCTTTATCAACAATGAAGAACTAGGCATCCGCATCAATCTTTGCTTTTGTAACTATCCCATGAGCATCAAAGTGTTTCCCTTCAAACACCAACAAATTACGACTCTTCCATAGATGCCATAAGATCCAAGGGAAAGTTCTTGTATTCTGATTTGGGTTTGGTTCTTTCTTGTTGTAGCTTACCAGGTAGTGGAGATTTAAAAATATTGACGGCTCAGAAAATCCATTAGGTGGTATAGGGATATTAGAAAATTCCCAAGCTAACTTAGCCATCGGACAATTAAATAAAGTATGGCAGGTGGTTTCCTGATGAACCTGATATACACGACACATATCATCCACTTGAATACCTTTGCGCCTCAAATTCATAGCCACAGCAGCCACTGCATTCAAAAGCGCTCTCCACATAAAATGTCTAATTTTAGGGGAAGTCTTCGTTTTCCACAACTGGTTCCATAAAGCTTTCTCAAGCGGGGGTAGTTCTGGTCTCACCTGACGGTTTTCCGGAAGGGACTTTATCAACCTATACCCACTCTGTGAAGTACAATTACCTTTCTTAGAGTAGGCCCAAACCTTGGAATCTCGAAGGTATACATAAACCTTCATTTGGAGGATAGTGTTACCATCATTTTCCGCTACTATCTCCCTCACTTTCATCTCATTCCACGAATCAATCTGATGATCAATAAGATCCGAAACTCTAAGCGATATATTCATTTCTCTTTGTCGACTAACAAGTGCTCTTAGTCTGTTATCCATAATCCAATTATCCCCCCCCCCATAGCCAAGTATCCTTCCCATCCCCTATTTGTTGAATTAAACCACGTCTGAGTAATCACGACCATGAAGAATGCTTCGCCAACGGAAACACGGCCGCGAGCCTTTTTCTGCTAAAACTACAAATTTATGGATATTATTATTATCTATAAATGAATTTGAATTTATAATGGTAAATAATGCTAGTAAAATAAAGTTTTAGAAAGAGAAATTTTCTCTCTACCCCTTTGCTTTTCCGGCTAAGTTACGACTTCGGATTTCGTTGGCTCATCCTCCTTCTCTCTTCTCTCTTTCCGACCATTCAGAGAGAGGCTCAGCTGAAGACTTTTAGTATCGCTTCAGCGAATTTTTCGCTACGGTGTCTTATCTAGATCCGCCAATAAATTATGCGTTTCTATGCGACTCTGCTAGTGGTGATTTCCAATCTATCGACGTCATCCGCTCCACTCGCTTGGAGAGTTCCCTCTCTCTTCCCGATGGTAATCAATTTCGACGGAAAGCCATGATTTTCTTTCAAGTTAATCACAGCCCTCCTCGCGTGTTGGATATAAATCTTTGTTCAAACCTAGTCCCTTGTTGATGGTGGGGTTACCACCCCTTATCAATAGTTTGGTGATAATTCAGGTTTGGTCCCTACTGACCTTTTCCTGGTAATTTATCAGGTTATAAGTCCCTTCAATAGGATTGGAATCCTCGGCCCAGATGATCGAGGGACACCTCGGTGAAGAATGATCGGATTTAATGTCCGAAGCGGGGGTGTAAACAACTTCGTCCAAAACCGAGGTCTAAACTCGGACAGAATAAGATCAAATCTTATCACAGATTCCATGATCTTGGAAAAATGGAATATTTCCATTTTTCCGAGGTTAGCCCATGGGCTTAGATAACCGACTACTTGGAAATATAAATACACACCCCCCTTCATTCAGAATGGCGGAGAAGAATTACTAGATAACCTAGGTTTAATACTTCTATTTGATCAAGTTAACTCGGCATTCCGAGTTAACATCCTTGTAACCGATATTATTAATAAAAGTTCTCTTTTTCCGAGGTTTCTATTTTTGTCTTTTACTTAACTTACTCCAAAAACGAACCCCTCTAATTATAAATAATTAGAAGTTGAACCCAGTGTCAACATTTGGTGTGCCAGGTAGGGGGTCTCTTTTAGGAAAAGAAGAAAGAAATCTCGGGGAACCAAGACGGTGAACACACAGCAACCGCCTTCGGAGGAGCGTTGAGACGGCGAGGTCGCCAAAATAAGCGACGAGGAAGAAATAATGGTTCAAAACAACACTCACCAGATTAGAGAGTTTACAAGAGTCATGTTCGAGAACAACGATCCCATAATCCGCAAACTAAGTTATTCACAAACAACGCCCAGTCAACCTAGCGAACAAGGATTCATAACCCCTGTTAATCAAACATCTAGAGCCTCAATAGCAGAAACTCAAAATTCTCAGGAACGACCAAGCGTGTCAATGATGCCTCGGCCCACCTCTCAGTCAGGCGAACAACCTTCGATGATGCCATCTTCGAATAACGGGCAGAAACAGTCTGTAGCAAATCGTGCTCCCAATGTAGTAGAAGTAGCAACCCTTGAAACAGGAAACGAGAGAGCATTAGTGAGAACGCAACAACAACGCAAGGATTGGCTGGCAGAACAATTTAGCCATCAAAAACGGGTTAACTAGAGCTTAATTAATCAAATCGCAACTCTATCAGAAGAACTCCAAGCGTTGAGAGCTCAAAATCATAATCAATCTCTCGGAACGATCCCGGTCAGGTCCTCGCGAATCACTTCTCAACGGGTAACATTCGAAGATGATCGTAGTGGAGCAAGAGAACCTAGGACACCAACCACGACTATACGCCGAGGTTCGAGAATTGGAGATAACAAAGTACAAACCCTGAGTACCGATCAATCAATCGCGATTCTAAAAAGAGAATTAGAAGAAATACGTTCATTGGTTCATAAGGCAACAAGCACCGCTCCGGAGGTTGATCAGCTACTAGCTGAAACAGAAAGGAGTCCGTTCAC
The DNA here is from genome assembly GCA_900116095.1 of Euclidium syriacum. Lineage (NCBI taxonomy): Eukaryota > Viridiplantae > Streptophyta > Magnoliopsida > Brassicales > Brassicaceae > Euclidium > Euclidium syriacum. The sequence continues at coordinate 6,226 of FPAK01000025.1, forward strand.
CTACAACATCACGCGAGCACGAGTGCCGCTCAATGATAAATTAAGACTCCCGACCTATGATGGAACCGGAGATCCAGCGGTTTACATGAGAGCGTTTTTGGTTAAGGTTGGAAGAGCGGAGTTCCAAAGAGGAGAGGAGGATGAAGGAAGATGCCAACTCTTCCTAGAGAGCTTAAGAGTAGATGCCCAAACTTGGTTTACTAGTCTACCTCCTGACTCAATCAGTTGTTTTGCTGAATTTCGAGAAGATTTCTTTAAACAAAAATGTTGCACTTAGAACAACAAGCTACCGCATCAGACCTCTACGCAGTAAAACAAGGACCGAGGGAACCGCTCCGAGATTTTATTAAAAGATTCAAAGCGATTTACTCACGCTTAAGAATAGATGACGATTTAGCGATCGGAGCACTTAGTGCGGCAACGTGGTATCAATCGAGGTTTTGGGATGAGTTATTTGCTCATCGTCTCCAATCCATGAATGGTGCGTTTCATCGGGCAAATACTCATATAAGGATTGAAGAGAATCGTGCCGAACTTGCAAAAGCACATGGATCTGCAAAAGTGAACAAGGATATGAAACCAGAGGAGAAAGGGGAAGGACGACGAGTAGAAAGAGACCAACCTCTAAAAAGATAAATTAAAATCGGAAATATCTTTTTCTATGACTGACCCACAAAAGGATACACCTCGGAAGGATAAATGGAAGTATACTTATACTCGAGAACCTAACGCTCCGGCCCTCTTGTGGTGTGAATATCATAAAAGACCGGGTCATAAAACCAAGGACTGTCGAAACCAGAAGAATTATTTAATGGCTATCCGATTTGAGCAAAACCAAGTAAAGGAGAAACGTAAAACACGGGAAAACGAAGAAAATCAACTTCCTCGGGAAGACACAGAAGAAGGAGAAATCCTGCCCTCACCACCTCTAACTCAGAGAAAAAAGATTAACATGATAATGAGAGGACTCGCGAGCTGTGAAGACTCTATTCGGTTAATTCAACGAAGCATCTTTAGATTATCTGCGGATCAGATTCCACGAAGCGCTATTCTACAAAGGAGTTGACATTTACTACCGAATATTTGAAAGGGATCGATGCCCCTCATAACGATCCACTTGTAATTGAACTTCAGATTGGTGACTGTGACGTCCACGGGATCCTAGTCGACACAAGAAGTTTGGTAGATGTCATATCTCTGGACACACTTCAAAAAATGGAGATCAAAGATCAGAAGATTATAGCTCGGGTAAAACATTTAACTGCTTTCGGAGGAGATACAGTTTCAACTGTCGGAACGATCAAACTCCCGGTATTAGCTGGAGGAATAACAAAAATTGTGAAGTTCGACGTAGTAAAGAGAGCCACTATTTACAATGCAATCGACGGAACTCCGTGGTTATACTGTATGGAAGTTGTTCCATCTACTTACCACCAGTGCCTGAAATTCCCAACTCCGAAAGGATATTTTACAGTTCGATGTGATCAGAAGATGGCTCGGAGATGCTTCGTAACAGAAAATAAACTTCGACGAGAAAAAACCTCGAATCAATCTCTCATGCTAGCCTCTACTAACAAGAAGAAACCGAAGTCCGCTGAAATTTTGGCAAAACTTTGAAAGAGAAGAGTACTTAGGAAGGACAACCAAGAAGGATCGAAAGCGAAGAACTTAGCTTTTTCACCAGAGACAAAAAAAAAAAAAAAAGTTGATATCTCGGATTCTCCGAGATAGTCGACAAATATCGAAACGTCTGAACTACATGCGGCTTGATCCCTTCCGAGGATACGTAGGAAGCTTTTCATAAAATTTCAGCTATAAAATTATTATAAATCTTGATTTTATAGTCAAGAAATTCATACGACTCTACTATACCGAGATTTACACAAATCAAACGTCAGAACCTTGATCACGTTCTCCACCAAAATTAGGATAGTTTGTCTTAATGGAAAATAAACTTGCCTAAAAGAATCTCGGAGCCCGATAAAGTAAGGCCGAGAGATTAAAAGCTACGAAATTACAAAAAATTTACTTACACATTCTTTACCGAATGCAAAAGTTCGACAATTAGTCTGATAAAGTAGGACTTGTTGTAAAACGTTAAGAAAAGGAATAAGGAAAGTGTGCCTTACTTTTTTTTGCTATTTCTGGATTTCAAAATATCAAGTTTTGAAGTTTCGAGTAAACAATCCAGATATACGAGAAACGAAATTTTATTAACATTTGAAAAAGTCATTACAATACAATTACAAGAAAGATTGAGATCAATTCGGAGGTCTTCATACAAGATTACTAATCTGAATATTAAAATCATCGTCTTGAAACTCCGGAATCGAAACAGCATATGCAAGGATGGACAGTTGATCACGTTCTTTCTCGGCTTCAGCAACGTCCTCCTACGAGATAGAGAGCCCCTTCTTAAGAAGAGAACGAATATTTAGAGCAACAACCGCAGCTTGCCCATATTCGTTAGCTTTGTCAAAAGCTTCGGAATATTTGCCAAGGGATCCACGGATATTATCCAACTTCTTCTGGCAGGCATCAAAGACTGCACGTTGTCCATCCAATTGTCCTTTCTGAAAGTTCTCGGTACACGTGGAGTCCAGAATAGCTTTATTGACGTCCCGCTCCTCCGAGATAGCAAGAATTTTACGTTTAGCCTCCGCCTGTTTGGTGATTAGCCGAGAGTTTTCCTCAAAAAGATTGGAAGTTCTCGACTCTTCCTCCACGAAGTTCGCCTTCAGATTATTCAAGCTCTTGTTTTGGTTTTCAACTTCGCCTTGCGCTTCAGCTAGAGCTTTCTCGGCATCAAGAGACCTTTGCTCCAAATTTCCATTCTCGAACAGAAGAGAGCCAATCCTCAAGTCATAATCGGCAAGCCTCTTCTCATATCGAAAGAATGATTGACCAATGAAAACCACAGACTGAAACATGGAAAAATAAGGAAATTCAATATAAAGGATGTTTTTAAAAAAAAGAAGAGGGATACCTAGGCTGGCGCATTTTTCCTTGTTTTTACAAAGAAAGTCTGAACCATCAAATTCGAATTGGAACGCATGTTATTCCCTCACGAGCATTTCAAGCTTCATGTTCTCGGCGTTCTTCTTCTTAGCAGCTTTAACATTCTGTTTTTTGGTTGCCTCGATATTCTGTCTCTTTCTCGAAAGACGATCTCGATTGCTGCCCGGAGCTCATTCGGGGTTATATTTCTTCATTTAAGGAACGTGATCGACTTTTTCCCAGTCTTCTCTTCCTAGAAGATTGTTTGCAAAGTTAGTAGTAGTTCGGAATGCAATTTGAGAAGTTCGGAGAAAACATACCTGTCCAAGAAATGGCTCTGCGGATATGGATAGGTAGAATGTCACCCCACCAAAGTTCCCCTTCTTTCTTTATTTTTTCAAATTCTTCAGAGAAGTTTAGCGGGAGAACTCGAAAGCAGCTTGGTTTCGGAAAAATAACAAAATGTGTGGTTAGAATTCAAATAGGGAAAGAAAGAGAAGACCTAGTTTTCTACCAATTGTGGTCTTCCAGTTTCGAAAAATTGTGGCATCAGGGTTATAAACCGAAGCTTGATTGATTCGAACGTAAAAATAGCTTCGAAACTACGATTTCGTGTTTGAGCGAAGTTCGGTAAATATCTTCCTTTTAGGTTTGACATCAATTTTAAAGGCTCCCCTTGGGTTTTCGGAGGTTGTGAATGTCGTTAATTCCTCCAGTTTCCAAGAATTTAGTCGAACGCCACACCGAGCAGCAAGCACTAGAAGTCCGGTGATTGTTTTGATTGAGTTGGGTGTTAGTTGAGACATTGCCATTCCCCGACGAGCGCAGTAACTCACCATTAGCTGCGGGATTGGAAACCAGAGATGAGCTTTGGAGAAGAAACTCTCATAAAGACAGACGTAACCCGGTGGCGAGGTCCAAGGTCTCTGGTCGGATCTCGGAACTAAGATCTCAATCTCGTCAGGATTCTGAGCACTCCTTTTGATTTTTCCAATCTCATATTTAGAAAAAAAAAGAGTATCCGATATCTGGGATATCCGGCCACGAGATTGTGTTTCCGAAAACCGAAACCTGGGGATTGTTTCTTTCAGTCATTATTAAAGAAAAGATGTTAGCGGTTCAAAGAAGAAGATCGGAAATTACCTCGGAGAGTGGAGAAGTGATTATGAGAAAAATTAACCGTGAATTGGGGATTATATAGGAAGTATGAATGATGATTAACGCTTCGTTTTCTACGTCGGAAGGATTTGATTAGATATCGTTTCAGGCGAAAGGAGGCGTCATTCCTTTTCATTTATTTTCACCTCTTTTCAAAATGACAAGTCACAGGGGAGTTGAAAGGTTTTGTGAATATCGAGAAATTTGCGCGTGTGACAATGGAGGCTTTTCATTTTCTGCGTTCTTTCCCGCCGATATTGAAGGACGAGATCAAGAAAATAAGATGATTTAAGACTTTAGAAGACGAAAAATCGACGACAACCGAGCTTCATTTATCGACAAACTATTTAATTTTGGAAATTCGCTAACTCTACCCGAAGACATCCTTGGACGAACTGGGGGGGACTTACTGTTGATGGTGGGATTACAACCCCTTATTACATCCCTACCGAGCTTTCCCTGGTGATTTATCAGGTTATAAGTCCCTTCAATCGGATTGGAATCCTCGGCCCAGATGACCGAGGGACACCTCGGTGAAGAATGATCGGATTTTGTGTCCGAAGCGGGGGTGTAAACAACTTCGTCCCAAGCCGAGGTCTAAGCTCAGACAGAATAAGATCAAATCTTATTACAGATTCCCTGATCTTGGAAAAATGGAATATTTCTATTTTTCCGAGGTTGTTTGATTTCTCATACCTTTGTTGGTTCAGAATATGATCAAGTCCCTTGGTTCCTACCAATATTTTAATCTTCTTGTTCTGCTCCATGAGGTTTGCGTTTAGGTTCATAACCTTGGCACGTTATACCTCGAGCTCTGCCTCAAGATGACTGATTTGATCAAATTGGCGAGAGTTGAGTCGACTCACTTCCAATACTTGTCTACACATCTTCTGATACTCTTCTACATCGATGTCAGCATCACTGTCACTCTCATCTTGGCCATTGCCAATAGAGTTATCATCTTCAGGTTCTTCAGTTATCCCAGCAAAACCAACAAAATTACTTATTACCTCATCATCAGTTTCATCTGACTCATCGTCTTCTACACCAAGCATGGATCTTTCTTTCATCCTCTTATGATCCTCTATGCATTCTTGCAGTGTATGTCCAAAACCATTGCATTCATGACACTTGATTTCTTTTCTCTTGAGAGAGGGACATTCACTCTTGTAGTGACCAATGCCCTTACATTCATGGCACTGTGAGTTACTTCGTGAGGTACTCTTTCCAGCATCACTAGATTTCTTGGAGGAATCAAACTTTCTAGATCTTGAGTCATCCCTCTTGAATGCTCTATTAAACCTCTTAGCCAGCAATCCCAGTGAATTTTGTAGTTCCTCGATTTTTTGAGAATCCTTTGCAGCAACTAGAGCTATGCTCTTTTCCTTGACTACCCCAGCAGATTCCATCTCATATGCCTTTAGCATACCAACTACCTCACTGTATTTTGTTTCATTTGTGTTGGATGACACAGACAGAGCTGTCTTGTACGCTGTCTACTTCTCTGGTAGGATTCGAAGTACCTTCTTCACCAACTTCTTTTCTTTGTATTTCTTCCTAAGAAGATGAGCTTCACTAGCGATATTGCTAATGCGTGCACTGAACTCAGCAACTGACTCGTTTTCCTCCATCTTCATCACCTCGAACTGTGATACGAGGTAGTCAATCCTGATTCTCTTCACAGCATATGTTCCTTCATACTCGCTCTGAAGAATATCTCATGCATCCTTGGCTGTCTCACAGTTTTGGATGGTTTGGAATTGCTCAGTGTTTATTGTGGCAAAGATGGCTGATAGGGCCCTTGATTGAACTTGGACATCCGCTTCTCATCATCTGACCATTCAGATTTGAGTTTGAGCACCGTCTTCTCTTCCACCACCTTGGTTAGAGCAGTCCACCCAGTCTCTCCGGCCGTCCATGCGTCTTCATCAATACTTCTCATGTTTGCCTTCATATGTTGCTTCAAGTGTCCATAATTGTTTTCCTCCAAAACAATCTCCTTGGTCCAGAACTCCTTACCCTTTCCCCATTTCTCCAGGATCTTCACCTACTTCCAATACACTCAAGTGATTGGCTCTGATACCAATTGAAAGTGTGGAACGGTAATAAGAGTACTACCACACACAATAGGACACGAGATAGTACACGATAGTTTCTTTACAAAGAATTTACTTTGATTAGAAACTCTCTCGATACACTTACAAGCTATATCAAAACGTTCTTTATCCACAAGAACTCGCTCTCTAATCTACCCAAAAACAATCTAAGCTATGTGTTTTTCACTTTGTCAAGTGATGACTCTAATCCACGAACCAACACTCTTTAAATAACACAGCGATTCCCAACATTCCTTTTTGCTTCAATTGGAAATCCTTGACTTCTCCTTAATTTCTGGTTTTCTTTTTCGCTCCATCAATTAAGGATCCTTGATTGCACGTCATATCTTTGATTGCTGTCAATCTCCAATCTCCAGAATCTTCAGATATGATTGCTCTTTGATATCTTCTTGATTGATACTCCCGTATCTTCTTATCCCAGTCTCTGGTGTCGCACTCCGTGTGCCACTTTCGACTAGTTCACGATCTGGTTCACCAACTGCTTAACGATCTGGTTCACCAATTGACTTGCATTCTCAGTATTAATCGGAAATGATGTCTAGACTGAGTGTTATTGTCTTCGTTATTTTTAGGTACTTGTAGATGCACCTGAAATGGAGAAGATCCAGATGAATATGAAGAGGTTGTCTCTTACTGATGACGTTATTGATATCAACAGAGTTTCAAAGAAGAAGCATTTGATTGAGGGAATGGAGAAGGCCGGTGAGTGCTGTTGTTGTTACAATTCCAATTTGGATTACTTATGAGTTTTCGAGTCATTTAAGTTGTAAGCTTATGAGCATATGTGAAGAACAAGTGAGAGAAGAGTTCATGGGGTAGAAAACTTATTGTGCAGAAGACAAGAGCTTCTTGCAATGATTTTGACAAGCTTAAAATCATGTTTGGCCAAAATCAAGGTGGTATATCCATGTTTAGACTTTTTTTTTGTTAGATTTCAACTTGTAATAGAGGTTCTTAGTTTTTTTTTTGGATTGATCCATTTGGTTTAATATAAAGAAACATCTGATCATGTTATGATCTTGTACAAATAAAGTATTGGTGCTGTTGACTATGTTGTGTGATGATGAAGTTTTGAGTAACCTCTAATGTTTGAGTGTTGTTTTGCAGAGGTTTTGAGTAACCTCTAATGTTTTAGTGTTGTTTTGCAGAGGACTGATGTTGTGAGACATGAGCTTACTAAGATAAAAAAAGAAACCATTGCTTGATTTTTTGCTTGTTAAGAGTAATCTAATTTTACTTCACATTCTGTAATTAGGTGGTTATGCTAGTCTTCATCCCTGGACAGTGAACTGCAAGAAAAAGTGTGGCAATAGCAGCCTGGATCAGTTTATTTACTTGCTTTGTTGAAAATATTTTCAATTTATCATCTATTATGTTTTCTAAATAACATTTTTTTTATATATCTCATTTGCAGTTGAGGCCTAGGAAGAAGATCAATGAAAGAAAGATCAATGAATTTATTTGGTGGGAAATTTTCTATGAATTTTCTACGAAAATTTTGTTGAAAATAAACATAGCTATTATTTTATATTTGAAACAACACTTATTTATGGTCATACATCTCACAACTTATTCCCATTCGCGATGAAGGAAGATACTATCTATTTTGAAATTATTAAACCGTAGATAAGTTTATGATTCACTTGGAGGAAGACGACGAAGGAGATGAGTATTGAATTTGGAATTATGATGTTCTCGAAAACCGGAGTAGCGTATGGTCATATTATACCGATCAAAATGAAACCATATCTTAATGTTAAATAGTATTATGTCGTTCGTTATTTTTCATAAGTAATATCTTTGTATATTAAATGATTTTACAAAATGAAGCATATTGTAATAATTAGTTAATACTTAAGTGATGCTTGATGTAATATTTAAATATAAAAAATCTAATATAGGTATACTTAAACTTTAGAGTTTAGGGTTATGTTTAGGGTTTATAATTTAGATTTCGTGTTAATGTTTAAAAGATTTGATGTTATGGTTTAGTATTTAAATATCAGATTTTTTATAGGGTTCAATCAAAAGAATACTTGGGTTTAATTAATATTATATATTTTGGTTTGAGTAAGATTTCGGGTTTGGGGTTATGGTTAAGTTTGAGAATGATAGGTTTCTTATAGTATTTATAGAATTATGTTTAGAGTTTAAGGTCTAAGTTTTATATAGATTAGTGATTAGCCAAAAATATTTATACTATTTATTAATTTATGTCATTTTATGAGATCTTATTAATCTTTTATATCGAAACCCCCAAAAAAATTCGTACATATTAGACAAATTAGTGGGAAATATGTGGAAATCGTTTTTTGGAGTTTCAATAATCATTTAGTGGTTTACGAAACCCCAAATCAAGTTTCTCACGGATATGCCAAACCCGTCGGAAATCTGTGGGAAAAATATATGATATTTTGTAAACCACTAAATAATTACTGAAACCCCTAAATAAGTTTTCCACATATATCTAATGGATTAGCTAAATCTGTTGGAATTATGTTAGAAACTTGTTTTGAAGTTTTGATATAAAAATTAATAGGAATCTCAGAAAATGACATAAGTTAGTAAATTTTATTAATTTCTACATATATTTCATTGGAAATATGGGAAAATACCCCGATCCGTGTGAAAATCGTATAGATGAATGGGAAAGAAACAGTTTTAGTGGCAAATTCGTTGGAAATATTTGGAAGTGAAGCGATTTTGGTGGAAAATCTGTTAGAGATTTTCCACGGATTTTTCATTGCAAATTTGCAAGAAAGATTTTCCTATATAAACACGCAATATCTTCTCCTCATAACTTGTTAGATCCTTTCTTCACTTGCCCCTCCCTTAGCTCCACCGAGAACATGCAAAAAGGTAGGTTTAGGGTATTTTTCTTCAATCAAATATTTGTTTTTCATGTATTTTTAATTAGTTTACTTAGTTTCTATATATTATTTAGTTAGTTTTTAAGATGCTGGAAAATTAAATTTTTGGAAGTTTCAGAATTAGAAATTAGTATACAGAATTTAGAAATATACCCACCATAATTTTGATTTTTCAGGTTATGAATTAGAACCACCCTTATTTATGAATTGATAGATGTCGTGAAATCGTTTCAAGGAACTCGAGAGGACTTTAGGAGGTTTGGGTAGTATTATGGGACGTGCTGCGAAAATTCAACATTCTACCATCGAATTTTCGACATTTTGACGTTAGAAAAGGTTTTGGGACTTCCGTGTCAGACGATTTTTCCAACCCTCGACCCGAGGACACTCTAAACCGTTTATTTAGATTTTCTGTTGACCTGTTTTTGATTTCGTTTATTTATGTTATTCAAAAAAAATTTAGTTTCATTTTAAATTTTCATAATACTTATTTATATATATATATATATGCAAATATTATTTCAATTAAAAATTCAAATAAAAATTAAAAATTCAATATATGCATAAAATTCGTTGGAAAGCATTCGTCATAAATTCTTGGAAAATTTTCTACAGATATTTCGTCGGATATTCGTGGCAATTTTCCAACGAATAATCTGTCAGAATTTCTTGGCAAAGTTCCCACGGATAGTTTGTCTGAAATTCGTAAAAAATTTCTAAAAAATGGCGTGGTGAAAGTTTGCCGCAAATTTCCCACATATATTTTGTCATAAATTTCGTATAATTTATTCCAATGATTGACCCGAAAATTCATGGTGAAGGTCCAACATATTTTCCACCGCCTTAGTTCGTGGGAAATCTATTGGATATTTTCAACAAATCCACAACACGCATTTCGATCAACTGCATTCCCACTGAAAAATATCAAGAGTCCCGATTTGGACATAATTTTCACCAGCATATGGAGTGAATGGGAATTGATGTGTCGGTGTTTTCATGTTTAAAATTTTATTAACACCTCAATCGTTGCCCAAGTATAAGCAATACTCGTTGTAGCAATTGAGGGGTCGAACCCAAGGGAACATGAAAATTTATCAAAGTGTTGAAAACCAAATTAAAACCTGAGTATAAAAGTAGAGGGGTTTGTTGATTTTTTTGGGTTTGATTAATACTATTAGATTTTATATACTCAAACTATAATTAAAAGCGCAGGTTTCATGGACAAAGATATTGGTTAGGAGAGATCCTAAGTAACTAAATTACATGTTCTTGATCAGGAAATTTCTCCAATGTCTTTCTCATTTTTCTTGATGAGAGAATATCTCCGGTGGCTCGCCGAAGGAAGAAACAAAAAGATTCGCGATGGAAATCAGCGAAGATTGAAATCTTATCTTTTTTGTTTCTGGGTTAGGTGACCGGTTTGGAACTCTAGATCTACACAGTAAAAACGAAAGAACATATGAGAAAAAAGAGCAAAAGAAATTTTGTTCTTAAACACATTTCTATTTTTTTTCTAAGTCACGCGGAACTTAAAAGTTGTTATTCTCCGCTTCACTATTTCATAGCGCTTTAATGTATATTCACAGACGCCAAACACAAAAAATTATCCATGTGAAATTTTTTTTTTCCGTTTAACACATTGATAGGCGTTTAATAATATGTAAATACTATCTTAATTTTAATGGTTTAGTCGAATATAGCATAAGCATCAAAAACACTATTTGATTATGATATCAATAATCAAATTTCTTGTGGTTAAGGGGTAAACTAACCATGCTTGTATCAAGATTTCATTTATCTTCCCATATTCCTACTGTTATTAATTTCAATTATCTTATCTGTATACTGTATAAATATATGTAATGTATTTATTGCTTGCTTGAATCAATGAATCAAGTTAACAAAACAGATAGGAAGCTTGAAAGTTAGAGAAGCGAAATAAATCAGAAAAAAAAAATCGCAGGTCATAGATAGCCACATGTGCGAAAATAAAGCCCTAACCTTGGCCATTGGCCAGTGCATGGCATATTCATATATTGACCTGATCCTCCATGATTCATTCTATTTAACTTTATACCTCTTCGTATACTATTCGTCTTTAATATTCATATTAACTGCTAACTAGTGTATACATACGTGAACATGGACCGTATGATCCGAGTTGAAGATCCCCATATCCATATGGGGTCTTTTTCCTCTTAACAGTTTCATTTTTTTTTTAAAACCACCTTGCTTACGGAACAATCAAAACTGAAGACGGGGTTAATGATACTAATAATTTAGTGTTTAAATTTTTATCGGGATCATTCATAAATGATGTATAAGTCAACATGGCGTAGAGACACATGGAGCGGTCGATATTACGCAAGTGTACCACACGCTGCAACACAAGGTGCGTAGAGACAATATTTAATTCAAAGCTATATTAATCTCCGGCGAGTCTTGCTTTTTACGATAGCTTTTTGAGCATCTCCGCCGGCGTGGTCACCGGCCGTCAACTTCACCATCATCATCATCATCATTAGCAACATGCATCATCATATACCCATTTAATTAACTCCGTTGACAATTTCATGAGAGTGCGTGTGTATAAATATAAGCTAAATATAAATCAAGAACTTGTAGCGCTGCTTAGAAAGAAAGGCAGTGCTTAAAAATTTAAGAAGCTGTCTTTAATTGGAGACGTGAGATTGATCAATAAAGCGAAATGGGTTCGTCTTCGAACGGAGGAGTGCCACCTGGGTTTCGGTTTCATCCAACGGACGAAGAGCTCCTCCATTACTACTTGAAGAAGAAAATCTCTTATCACAAGTTTGAGATGGAAGTTATCAGAGAGGTTGACTTAAACAAGCTTGAGCCTTGGGATTTACAAGGTACTACTGTTTTTCTTAATTCAACTCACTGATCACGAACAAATCAAAATTTCACTCCTTTATGAATCTCGCATCAATTTTAGTAATTGTTAATATGGATTCTTGAGGGAAAAGAAAAATTAAAACATTTGTGATAGCTCTTCCACTTCAAAATTATTGGTATATATATGTATGCGCACTATTTGTGACCCAATTTTCTAACTTTGTATCTTACTTATCTACTAGAGAGATGCAAGATCGGTTCCACGCCGCAAAACGAATGGTATTTCTTTAGCCACAAAGACAGGAAATATCCGACGGGATCAAGGACAAACCGTGCTACTCATGCAGGGTTCTGGAAGGCGACGGGACGAGACAAGTGCATAAGGAACTCGTACAAAAAGATTGGAATGAGGAAGACACTTGTCTTCTACAAAGGAAGAGCTCCTCATGGACAAAAGACTGATTGGATCATGCATGAGTACCGTCTTGAAGACGTTGATGATCCTCAATCCAACCCTTGTGTATGTCTTCAATCTGAGCTATCTTTTCAAAATGTTTTAACTTTAGTGTAGACAATTATCATGTTTTTGGGCAATCAACTAGTGCAATCGCATAAAATCTTTGATTTCACAAAAAAAAAAAAAAGCTATTTATCAAGATGCACTAAAATCAATATATTGGTTAAGAAAGTGCATCTATTTTAATCTAATCCATTGTCTCCATATATTATATGATCTTGTAGGAAGATGGATGGGTGGTTTGTAGAGTTTTCATGAAGAAAAATTTGTTCAAGGTAGTGAACGAAGGGGGCTCAAGCATTAACTCATCAGACCAACACATTCATGATACATCCAACACGCTTCAGGTTCGTAGCTTTATGCACCGAGACAGTCCGTACCAGCTAGTACGTAACCATGGAGCCACGACCTTTGAATTGAACAAGCCTGAGCTTGCTCTTCATCATTATCCACCAATCTTCCACAAGCCACCTTCAATTGGATTTAACTATTCTTCAGGACTTCCAAGGGACTGCGAGAGTGCGGCTAGTGAAGGGTTACAATACCAGCAAGGGTGTGAGCCGGGTTTAGAGGTTGGCACCTGCGAGACAGTAGCTACTCATAATCATCAACAAGGTTTAGGTGAATGGGCAATGATGGATAGGCTTGTAACTTGTCACATGGGAAATGAAGATTCCTCAAGAGGGATTGGGTTTGAAGATGGTAACAACAATTCTTCGTCTGTTGTCCAGCCGGTTCCCGCAACGAACCAGCTTTCGTTGCGGAGTGAGATGGATTTCTGGGGTTATTCTAAATAGATGTTTTTATATCTAACGACTACATAAATGTTGGTGTATGTGTGTGTTTTCTTGATTACATGGTTAATTATTATTATTATTTTTTTCATTTTATGGTGGGAAGCAAATTGCTTCACAAAACCCAAATATATTCACTGTTAGAATGCGTAAGAACAGGATCGATTCGTTTATTGCTGTAATCATCATATATTTTTATTTTCTTTTGCTATAGAATGCAAATAATATTAAAGATGTTGAGCCTAACATGATGATTTTCGTCACAATAAAGAGTCTTCACGATTAGATAGTTTGTGACATATTTTCTTTTGTCACAAAACCTTAGCAATGTATCAAATTCCTGGAACGTCAATCCTTTTGGTTAATGGTGTGAATGATGGGCATACTAACAATAAACAAATTTACAATGATGCGTTTTGTTTGTTCTACTGGGATTTCTTCTCATACTCTGTTATTTCTTTCCATACTTTGTTTGTATATCTGCGTAAATACTCTCACCAATTGTTTAGGTGATTAGATCATTTTCCTTGAGTGTATATATATTGATGTAACATTCTTTTAAGATGATATACATAAAACTCTTAACCTAAACGTCTCTATTCTCTAAATCTAGTTTGACATGGTATCGAGTCTATCCTAATTTTCTTTCACTAAGAATTTTTCTCTGAACTCATCTTGAAACAGATCCGGTACGACAAAGCCATCCGAAGCAAGCGAAAAAACAGTGACTCGTTGAAAAACGAAGGAAGATATCACCTTACGATCTCTCTCCTTCAAACAACCCTAGTGCGACTGTATCGCATCCACTTCTTATTGGGCGAAACTATGATGAATGGTCTTGTACCTTCAAAACAGCGCTTGAAACTAGGAAGAAGTTCGGCTTCCTCGATGGCACGATTTCAAAACCTGCTACCGCATCACCAGAATTTGAAGACTAGACTCCAATCGATGCTTTGTTGGTGTCTTGGATAAAGATGAAGGTTGACCTGGAAATTCGCTCGAACTTATCGCATTGTCCTGTGGTGCGTGACCTTTGGGAGCATATAAAGAAGAGATATGCTGTTAGTAATGGCCCTAAGAATCATCATATCAAAGCTGATCTTGCAAATTGCAAGCAAGGTACTCTCTTTGTTGAATCATATTACGGAAAATTGACGAAGATTTGGGTTAGCATGGATAGCTATCGACCTTTGTGAGTCTACAAATATGGTAGGTGCACTTGCGATCTGACAACACAGCAAGAACGAGATAGAAAGGAAGATAAGGTGCAGCAATTTCTTTATGGTCTCGGCGATGCTCAGTTTGGTTCCGTGAGATCCACTTTTACGCTGCGAGTTCCATTGCCGGATCTGGAAGAAACCTACAATATGGTGCGCCAAGAAGATTATTTACAGAGAAATAGCAGCTCACGTGAAAACAAAGGTGAAGTGACTCCGTTTTCTGTTCAAATTTACGACGACTCTCGTAACAAAGGTAAAACTGATGTTGAGAAACAGACCATGTGAAAGCATTGAAATCGAACGGGACATACTCCAGAAAACTGTTTTGCTATGTTCGGGTATCCAGAATGGTGGGGATATCGCCCACGATCGAAGCCAGTGTCTGCACGAGGAAGAGGCAGAGGAAATCCAGGCACTAGTGGCGGATCAGGTCGTAGTGGTTCACATGGAACAACTCGTGAAAATGCAGTCTCTACTCAAGCTGCTGGTTCCGTTGGTTATGTGAATCACATCATCACGGATCGAGATAGAGATGCAGTGAATGGACTCACAGATGAACAGTGGAGATCGGTGACTTCGCTTGTCAACTCACGAAAAATCACCACTCCTCCAAATTATATTGAAAATCTCACGGGTACGAGCTCTCTTTCCCCTGATTCTTGGATTTTCCATACCGGTGCTACGCACCACATGACCGGGAAAATGGATTTTTTGAAAGATGTTCATAGAGTTCTACCGGTTTTAGTTGTTTTAGCGGATGGTAGATAGAGAATAGTAAATCAAGAAGGAACTGTTGATCTTGGCGGGGATTTGATATTAAAGTCGGTGTTTTTTGTTAATGAAATGAAAGCATATTTGATACTTGCTGTGCAGCTTGCTGGCCATTTTCTTGTTCTCCATGACCGCACTACGAGGACGGTGATTGGAATTGGTAGGCGAGAAAACAGAGAGTTTTAATTTATCAGCAAGGAGAGTGTGTGGGAGCTCTTGCTGCTAAAACAGAGGAAATAATGGATTTGTGGCATAGGTGGATGGGACATCAATCAACTCAAGCTTTTAAATTTATTCGGTTTTTGATTCATCTAGTTGTAGTGACTTGTTTTAAAAGACTTGTTCTATTTGTCTTCATGCGAAGAAAACATGGCAAAAATTTTCGATTAGCGATAATAAAACAATTTCTAATTTTGAAATGGTTCACTGTGATATTTGGGGACCTTATCACACCTGCTTACTCTGGTGCTTGTTATTATTTCACACTAGTTAATGATTATTTTAGAGGTGTCTCGATTTATTTGATGAAAGAGAAGAAAGAAACACAAACTCATTTGAAAAATTTTCTTGCTCTTGTTACTCGGCAGTTTGATGCTACTATAAAAACGATTCAAAGTGATAACGGCAGTGAGTTCCTCTCCTTGCGAGACTATTTTCTACAATGTGGGATTCATCACGAGACATCTTGTGTCGGCACACCACAGCAAAATGTCTTTGTCGAACAGAAACACCGTCGTATCTTGAATGTGGCAAGAGCTTTACAATTTAAATCACATTTACCCATCGAGTTTTGGGGTGAATGTGTTCTTACAGCGGCATATTTAGCCAATCGCACACCCATCAAGCTTCTTAAGGGTCTCACGCCACACGAACGCATCTACAAGACATCTCCAAATTATGGTCACATTCGTGGGTATTGTGCGCTCTGTTACGCGCATACGATCTTCAGCGAAATAAATTTTTCAGTTCTCGTGATGTTGTCTTCTCTGAAAACGAGTTTTCGTCTGATGCTGCTGCGTCCTCAGTTCCGGATCAGTTTGACACAATTTCTGCTCCGGTCCTCGATTTGCTTTCTTGGAATGAATCCAATGATGCAGATTCTCCTCTTCCTGATGCCACGTCTGCTGGCGGAGTGATTTCTCTAGCAGAATCTGATACTGCGCCACCATCTCCAACTTCTGCTAATTCTTGGCCTTAAATGACTTCATCATCCCCTACAGCTTCATCTCCTGCTGCTGTATCTTCTCGAGAAAATTCTATCATGGAAACTGTAGAGGAAGAACAACTTGGGCGTGGCCTTTGTAAAAAGTGGCAAACCGAAAAGCTCAAAGAATACGTCACAAATACAGTGACGACTTCGTCTCCTATCTCCAATCTTCTAAAAGCTCGGTATCCTCTGAACAATTATGTCTCTGTGCTCGTTTCACTCAGCGTCATACTGCCTATGTGCCTGCAATTTCTAGCATTCCAGAACCGAGACATTACATGCAGGTGTCTAGTAATGAAAATTTCAGAAAGGTTATGCGATCTGAAATCACAGCCCTTCAACTAAATAAGACTTTGAGTCTTACGACTCTTCCTCCGAGGAAGTGTGCTCTTGGCAACCAGTGGGTCTATAAACTCAAATACCGGTCTGATGAAACTTTGGAACGCTATAAGGTTCGCTTAGTTGTACTTGAAATAAGCAAAAGGAGGGTGTGGATTATGGACAGACTTTCGCGCTGGTTGTGAAAATGAGTACTGTTCGCTAGTTCTTTGCAACAGCGGCCATTCGCGGTTTTTAACTTCACCAAATGGATGTTCATAACGCGTTTTTACACAGAGATTTGGCGGACAAAATGTATATGAAACTTCCCATAGGTTTTGAATATGAGGATCCCAACTTGGTTTTTCGATTACATAAATCACTCTACGGGTTGAAGAAAGCTCC
Source organism: Euclidium syriacum (assembly GCA_900116095.1). Taxonomy (NCBI): domain Eukaryota; kingdom Viridiplantae; phylum Streptophyta; class Magnoliopsida; order Brassicales; family Brassicaceae; genus Euclidium; species Euclidium syriacum. The sequence goes on from FPAK01000025.1 coordinate 23,456, forward strand.
TCCCTGTTGGTTAGTGAAGGTTTTTTCTGCCTTGAAGACCTATGGTTTTGTTCAATCCAGGTCATATTATTCGTTGTTTACAGATGAGAAGAATGGGCATACCTTACAAGTATTAGTCTATGTTGACGATTTGGTTATTAGTGGGAGTAGTTTGAAGGAAATCAATTTTAAGGATTATCTTTGAACATATTTTCATATGAAAGATCTAGGCTTGCTTAAATATTTTCTTGGTAGTGAGGTTGCTAGGAACATAACCAAAATCTACTTGTCTCAATGGAAGTATGCTTTAGATGTTTTGACGCCGGTTTACTTGGTGCTAAGCCTTCGCTTCTTCCGCTGGAACAGAACTATACATTGGCTCGATCTGAGTCTCCTTTTATCACCGATCGTAAAGCCTATCATCGAATTGTTGGTAGGTTGATTTATCTAGCTGTGACTCATTCTGATCTCTCCTATTCAGTCCATCTTTCGGCCCAATTGATAAAGGCACCACCCCTTGATCATTGGAATGCAGCTATTAAAATGGTTCGTTACTTGAAATTAAATCCGGGTTAGGAATTTTTTTTACGACATGATGCTGATATGGACATCAATGGCTAGTGTGACTCTGATTGGGCTAATTTTCATCATATAGCTTTGAAGACACGTAAATAGCCTACGGTGAGTCGCTCTTCCGTTGAGGCATAATGATGCGTGAAGTTATTCACCAAAAATTAACTGCAAGTGCACAATGTACAATTGTAGTATTTAGGTTATCAATCCCACAGAGATTATGTCGAGTTTCGATTCTATTAGAATGCAATCTATCTGGTAACTAGTTGTGTAACTTATGGATTAAAAATGCTAGACTTAGGTAAATCGCGGGTAGTATGGGCCATGCACGAAATTGAATGTTGCTCTACTCTTAATCTCAAAAGGCAAATGTATACAATACCAAATCTCTTTGCGTATTGCACTATAAATCAACCAACAGATCAGAAAGGATGCTTTTCAACTTAATTAGCTAATGCATGCATTGGGAATAGATTTGAGTGTTCATGATCTTCCAAGCCAAACTCTCGTTTGTACAAGGACGAGATCACCTGCTAAGGATGCATTCAGCTTGCAGGCTCTTGCAAATGGCATTCTCCTCATCAACACTTTAGAATAGGTCTCAACTTCTTTCTTGAGCTCCCAATCATCTTCTTTAGCTTCTACATCAATTCCTAGGTCATCAACTTCGTACTCATGAATTGGAATCCATGGATACACTGATTGATTAGTGCACCATGGTTTGTAGACATTCTTCCTGGGTGGAACCTTCATCAAAGGACATCTCACTTCTTCTTCAGAAACCAAGAGTTGGCCAACCTTCTCCTCGGTCCACCGACCGTTGACACGTCGACCGACCATTGATGGCAGTCGACCGACTGTGTCAGACGATCCTTCTTCACTTGTTTCTTCCAGGGTTTTCTCCTCTTCAATCCCCTTGGTATGGATAGCTTGGATGGATAATGGATATTTGGTGACTCTCCTGACTCCCAAAAATCTTTCAAGCTCTTCCATTTGCTCATGAAGTCTTTCGACATCAATCTGAAGGTGGCTTATACGCGAATCAAGGGTAAGGAAAAGTTGATCCATCTTCTTCAAAAGGGTAGCATAAGTTCTGTTCTGCATCTCCAGGACTTCTTCAACCAGGCTCTCCGCTCCATTTGTTGGTGGCATTGGCTTGTAAAATGAGTGCGGGTTGAAGTATCCATCTTGGTATTTGTTTGCTCTCACGAAATCCACATCCGGCTTCCCATCTCCTTTGTGCTTTCCTTGCATCATTTTCTGTCTATCAAACATAAAAGAAGAAAAGTATTCAGTAGCTGTTTTTATCATAACTTCCTAACTCTAATTCTAACAAAAATCGAAAACACCGTTAAATCCCCGGCAACGGCGCCAGAAAAACTTGATGCGTGAAGTTATTCACCCAAAATTAACTGCAAATGTAGTATTTAGGTTATCAATCCCATAGAGATTATGTCGAGTTTCGATTCTATTAGAATGCAATCTATCTGGTAACTAGTTGTGTAACTTATGGATTAAAAACGCTAGACTTAGGTAAATCGCGGGTAGTATGGGCCATGCACGAAATTGATTGTTGCTCTACTCTTAATCTCAAAAGGCAAATGTATACAATACCAAATCTCTTTGCGTATTGCACTATAAATCAACCAACAGATCAGAAATGATGCTTTTCAACTTAATTAGCTAATGCATGCATTGGGAATAGATTTGAGTGTTCATGATCTTCCAAGCCAAACTCTCGTTTGTACAAGGACGAGATCACCTGCTAAAAACAAGGCTTCGGGTTTAGAGTAAAATGGGTGTATGATGCAACAAACCCTAAAATTCAACATTCTAAGTGATCAAGTCAAAATATTATATGAATTAATATTAAAGCAGAGAGTAGTCATGAATTCAGCAACAATTCGTGCACCTAATGACCCATAAAACCTTTGACTACTCACACATAGCAAACAAACCAACCATAATCATTAATATCAAAGGTTTGCAATATGAAAGTGAAATCAAAAGAGATCAGAGCAAAACGTGGCTCTCTCTCTATAAAACCAAGAGAACAGGGACACAAGAAAACCTTCACACAAGGGTGCTCCCTGAAAACAAGATCTAAGTAACTTTTTGGTGATTTTTGGTAAAGAGATGCTTGAATGCTTCAAAAGCTTGATGGAAGTCGTCTCTCCCTTTTTCCTCTGCTTAAGGTTGAATATATAGTCTCTCTAGGTCATGCATGAGTCGGCCAAGAGGTTCTTGCAATTAGGGTTTCGAAAAGAAAGCCCAAAAAGAATTTCCATATTACTAAACCGGCCTCTGAGTCGGTCGACTTCCTCTTCCAGTCGGTCGACTCGGGCTTCGGTTCATTATTCTTCATTTTAGCTCAAAATCTTCTAGATTCTTGCGAAACACCTCAGCATGTGGAATCTTCCATTTAACCTGTATGAAATGCAGAAAAGACTCCAAAAGAGCATAAAATATTATCGTGAAAACCGGTAAAAATATAAGTACATCACATAAAATCGAGCCATGGCTTTTCTAACTCAAGAACTTTTCTGGTTGAAATGAGTTCTTCGCGATCTCGGGTTCGAACATTCACAATCAATGTCGATATATTCCGATAGCAAATATGCGAGTCATTTAGGTGCCAACCTGTTTCAATATGAACGAACAAAACACATTGAAGTAGATATTTATTTTGTTCGTGATGAGATTCTCAATGGCATAATCAAAACTATTGATGGTGGGATTAGCATCCCGGATCAATAGCTTGGCAATAATTGAGTTTCGGTCCCTACCGATCTTTGCCTAATTACGGATTAGGTCATAAGTCCCTTCAATAGGATTTTAACCTTCGGCCCAGACGACCGAAGGACACCTCGGTAAAGAATGGTCGGATTTTAGTGACCGAAGCGGGGGTATAAACTACTTCGTCCAAAACCAAAGTCTGAGCTCAGACATAATAAGATCGAATCTTATCACAGATTCCCTGATTTCAGAAAGATAGAAATTTCCATTTTTCCGAGGTTAGCCCATTGGCTTAGATAACCAACTACAAAGATATATAAATACATACCCCCCCTTCACTAAAATAGGGATTCAGAATCGGGGAGAAAAATTACTAGCAAACCTAGGTTTAATACTTCTCTTTGATAAAGTTAACTCGGCATTCCGAGTTAACACCCTTGTAATCAATATCAATAATAATATTTCATTTCGAGGATTCTTTTTGTCTTTCTTATTTACTAAACTTACTCCAAAAAATGAACCCCTCTAATTATAAATAATTAGAAGTTGAACCCAATATCAACATTTGTCGCGCCAGGTAGGGGGTGCAACTTTTGAGTAAAAAGCAAAAGAAACCTCGGAGAAACCAGAGATAGAAAGATGAGGAAATACATTGGAACAATTCTAAACAGCTCGGATTCTAAAGGGAAAGTAAAGAGACGTATCCGGAAAATTCCGATGACTCGACAAATAACCCCGACTCCGACCTATAACCCTTCAGCAACTTTTACAGACGCAGATCTCGAAGGAGTTACTTGTTCTCACAACAACCATTTGGTCATTCAAATTTATTTATCAGGAAATGCTATGGATAAAGTACTGATAGATACTGGGAGTACGGTGAACTTGCTAATCTTAGAAGCTATGAATCGTATGAATGTAGTCTCGAATGATATGAATGTTAGGACAGAATCACTAACTTCGCTTCAGGGAAAAAAGAGATATAACGGTGGGAACCGCAGTCTACCCTGTGTCTGTCGGAGTAGTAAAGATGTACACTATTTTTCATGTGATCTCAGAACCTTCTTTCTTTGATGCAATCATGGGGGTTCCTTGGTTGACAATGATGGAAGCAATCCCATCAACCTATCACCAGTGTCTCAAATTTTCGATCCCACACGGTTTCTGTTCGGTAAAAAGAAATCAACGAATAGCTAGAATTTGTTCCATGCCGATGGAGACAAAACCGCAGATCATCTCATTAATCTCAGAGCCGGAAATTCCAAATAACGAAAATCCGAAATTGACAGTAGTTGGCGAGCTAGATCCAAATGTCTTCGAGAAAGACCAATATGAAAATTTTTGTATCGATGAGTAACGTCAGGAGCGATGCGTAATCATAGGTGGATATTTTAAAAAATAAATACGCGATAAGTTGGTTGATTTGCTGAAGAAAAATAAGGGAGCTTTCGCATGGTTGTCAAACGACATGGTTGGGATTAACCCTGCAGTAATATCACACCGTTTGAACGTAGATCCGACTTACAAACCGATCAAACAAAAGAAAAAGAAATTAGGACCTCAAAGAGCAACGGCCGATAATGAAGAGATCGACTGACTACTGACAAAAGGGTTGATTGCCAAGGTTCAATATCCAGAGTTGTTGGCAAATCCCATAGTTGTTAAGAAGGAGAATGGAAAATGGAGAATTTGTGTAGATTTCACGGACCTTAATAAAGCATACCCAAAAGATTTTTTCCCTCTTCCGAGCATAGAAAGACTGGTGGAAGCAACTGCTGGAAATAAACTTCTCTCTTTTATAGATGCATTTTCGGGATACAACCAAATTATGATGCATCCAGACAATAGGAAAAAAACAGCTTTTATAACGGATAAGGGAACCTATTGCTACCCCGTGATGCCTTTCGGTTTTTATTAAGTGAAACCCATCTCTAATCCTAACCAACTTGCTAGTGATTCTTAGACATTAAGTTAAAAAGCTTATCCAACAAGGATGACTGCGTTAAGGTAGAGGGCTATATATAAAAGCACCATTGAAATATATCGAGAAGATGTAGCTGGAGGATTTTCACAATGTCAATAGAAATTCTCATCAAAGAAATTGTACAAAGCATCTTAGAAGATCTTAAAAGTAAAAAAGTTTTGCTCAGAGAGTGGGAGCTCTCTCAGCGGTTCCAGCAATGACGGTAAGCAAATTGTTTCCAAAAGGATCACTGAGATGCTTCGAAAGGTTCTCAACAGGACCATCTCCGGTCACGTAAGCCTGGATGAAGAAACCGAGCATCGCAAACATGGCTAATCTCCCGTTCTTGATCTCTTTAACCTTGAGAAGAGCTGCCTGTTCTGGGTCCTTGGCAAGGCCCAGAGGATCAAACGGGCCTCCTGGGTGCAGCTTGTCTTCAAAATCCTGCCCAATTATTGTTGCATGTTGAAGTTTAGTCCTTGGTTTGCAAAGAGGATTTGCTAAATGTAATATGAACGTACCAATCCGTTGGTGATTCTGTAGTACTCGGCTCCACCAAGGAGAACGACTTCAGCAACTACGGCGAGAACAAGGTTGATTGGGATGTTCTTGCCGAAGTAGTTCAATGTGTTTCCATCAAGAAGCAGAGCACCAGTCTGCATACAATCACATAAACAAAATTCTTGCTTTTCCATATTTGCATTTAAGTAAATCCAAGGTTCAACAAGATGACAAGTAGCCAAAAAAAACCTTAAACCAGACGGCTTCGGGACCACAGTTGGCTCCGTATTTGTTTAAGGCTTCTGGGATGATGAAGCCAGCTGCTCCCAACATTGCCCATCTCGCGTGGATCAATTCAAAGGCTTGGTATCTACACAACCAATGTCGTTATAGAACAAGCAGTACAAAAAACACGTATATGACAGAATCTGCTTACTTTGCAAAGTTCTCAGGTTTCTTGCCAAGTCCAAAAGGGTCATAGCCATAGCTGCATTCAGATTACAGACCAGTATATCCTAAGTAAGAATCCAAGTCAACGTAAGCATAAACGAAAAAAAAAGGCATGAAGAAATGTCTTACTCTCCAGCAACTTCACCGTTTAAGTACTCTGGGATCTCTGATCTATCCAAAAGACCATCCGGTAAGAAAATTCTCCTATCGGGACCTGAATAAGAGCCGAAATTGCAAAGACACTCATAACCAGCGAGACGCATTGATACAGAAACAGGATATACAGATTATTTTGAAAGAGAAACAAACACAAAACACATACCATACCACTTAGCGAGCTCGTCGCTAGCAGCAGAGACGGTCTTGGACTTAGGAGGAGGAGCTGGCTTTTTCTTAGAGAAGAGAGCAACAGTTTTGAACGTGGCTGGGTTCGATGCCAATGGAGCGGAGGATCTTGACACTGCCCTGAAGTTGAGAGGCGTGCCAAGCATTTCCGAGACACCCAAAGAAGCCATCTTTTAGCCCAAAGTTTCTTGCTTTTTCCCTGGTTCAAGACTAAGAGGTGCTAAGTGAAAGAAGGAAGAGACGAGACTAGTACTATAAGGTGGAGAGTAGGATTCCTTCAGGCTTTTGATTGGTCCAATTTGGAAATGTGAAATATCATTCTCTTCTCTGATTGGCTGTGGATGCTGATGTGGCTCACTGATGGGTTTTCGTTGGATAATCTATTTGATCCATATCCTCTGTTTCTCTCTCTTTTGTGTGGCCGAGCTTCACCTATACTGGAAACTCTAGACAACTGTTAAATCTCATCCACAAACTTCACACATTCATAGTATAGTAGGCTTTACACATTGTGGTCTGCTTATTATTCAGACGCAGAACGCTTAAACTTCACGGTTAGATTTCAAATGGAATCCACAAAGTTAGTTAACCTCGTCAAAATTGGGTTATGCAAAAGGTCAAACTACAACATTTGATATTTGAAGTTAGGGATGTAAGCACCATGTCATAATTGGCACATCACCGAAATGATAATTCTGCCATGTAAATTACACGAATCCATCTTTATTACGATATTTGTAAATTGTACAAAAGGGGAGGAGATTCACAAGCCCAAAGGAGTCAATCCCAAGCTGCAACAAGGTTCTAAAAGCTAAAAAAAGAATATGCTCAGTTCACCATCTTCTCCACTTGTCGATTTCTTTCGAATAGGATTTGACAAGCTTCTTGGTGTTCACGACGAGTTCATCAATCAGAGAATCAACTTCATTCCTGGCAAGACACCAGTAGCCAAAAAATCTTCTTCAGTTCTAAGTTTCGGTCACAAGTAGATATAAACATTGCTAGTTTCGTGCTACATAGAGCAGCCACACTACATTAGAACCTAAATGCAGGAAAGCACGAGCTACTCACAGAGATGGCTTTCCGACGTTATAATAAGAGCGAGAGTGGTCGTACGCGGCGCCTCTTCCGACGCCATAGCCAAAACCTACACCGATTCCGCACCCAGCTCCAAATCCGAGCCCAAACTGCAATCCAGGAACTCCTGGTCCAAATCCTACACCTGCATCATCAATCTCCACTCAATTAACTATCACGAAACGATGCAACTATTTAAAACAGTCTCGACCGATTCGCGACTATCTGCAATCAAAATTGGGAGAATTACCTCCGATTAGACCGACTCCGAAACCAAATCCACAACCGGCACCGAGTCCAAAAGCGGGACCAATGTTTCCGACGTCTTTGATCCTCACCTGTGGGAGCTTCCACAGCAATCCCCTCTCATCTTCTCCCTTGCTCCTTCTGTTGCTCATCGTCCCCTTCTCTCTCTCTCCGTGGATTTCGCCAAGGCATATACTATGAATGGGCTTATATGAATTAGGCCCACTGTAATCACTAAATCGCCTTTTACTAATGTTTCCATAATCGGACGGGGACCACCCGGCTGAACCGGTCCGACGTCTTTAAGCCGAATCCAAGTCGAGTTAAAACTCGGATTTGGCTTGTATAGGTTTTAGTTATAGTGTCGATATCATCTACAACTTTTTTCAAACATGTTATCATTATTGGAGAGTTCTTAAATTGCTCGCATTCAGCTTCATCATTGGAGTTATTTTTTTTCCCATCATTCAAATCATTATTCCACTAAAAAAAAAATACTTTTAAAACGTGTCAAAAAAAAAAAAAAATTACACATTCTAAAAGAATAGAATATAGTGGGAAGAATTGAGACATATTTAGCAATACAGTCTCAAGCCTCATTGCCTTATCTTTCACGAATTGAAATTCAGGCCAGAGAAACATTTATGTCTTCTTCATCTCAACCGTGAACCCCCACTACCCGAGGCCATTTGGATGACTCATTCATGGCTTGAGCAATGTTCATGCAATTAGTCTCAAAAATCACACGTCCTTTACAATTATACGAAGTATCGTCTAAGTTTTTTTTTACTGAGATGGGATAATTGGCTTAGATGAAAATATTTATGACGTGTAAATGTAACATATATTAATGTTATAATTTGATTGGTAGATAATCAACAAAAAACTATCGATTTTTGAGATGCTTCTGAGATGGGTTAAAAAAAAACGATTCGGATCTTCTTTATCCGAATAGAATGAGATGCGGATGGTAATTGTTTTCTCGATTTTGTTTTAAAATTTAGAATGACCAAATATAATATAATATTTTAATAATCTAATTTACATAATCGAAGAGTCCTAATATATATATATATATATATATATATATATTTGACTCAACCAATTGAATTGTATAGAAACTTCCCACCTACAAATTGACAAATAGATATGTGTTACCGTGATAACCTCTACTTAAACCCTACAATTTGTATTATATATATCTTATGAAGGGAGTGATAATGAACCATTCGACATAATAGTTTTTTTTTAATTTATAAACAAAACAATGGCTGCATTAGTAGGAATACAAATCTCATCTTCTCATATTCATTTGAAAGATATTGATATAACTGAAGAAAGAGCGAAGATAAAGGTTCGTATCATGGGATTGTGGGTGGTTTATAATACAAAAGCTGAAAATTCGTTAGAGATGATCATGGTCGACAGAGAATATTTAATAAAATACCCTTGCGAAGTTGAATACATTGGTGTTTATTGATTTTTTTTTTTTTGAAACAACTACTGATCCATTCAAATGCTTTCCCATATTTTTGGGTAGTCGAGTCCAATTTTTGGTAGATGAAGAGTTGATATACAAACATAAAAGCATGCTCGAAAAAGGAAAAATCAATAATCATCAACGCTTTAATCCAAAAGACTTGGATGGAGAGTTTATACCAAGTGAGTTGACATATAAAATACATCTTATGAGGAAATCAAGAATTGAACCGTCCTATGATTTTCCTACAGAATATTCGGAAAATTATTCTTACAGTTTCTTGGATATTTTATCTGACACTCTTGAGACAAAAGTTTTGATTGGTGAGATTTATATATTTATTTTAGTAATATAAATTAAGTTATATTGTATTTAACAATTTTCTTTTTATGTATATGTCATAGGTCATAAGTTAATAAAGGAAGTCTCGATGAAGTGAAGTCTAAAACCAAATCTTTCGTCAAGATGGATATTATTCTATGAGAATCCAAGTAAAAAACTTATTCCATCACTACATTCATCTTTCCATTTCATACATATTCACTAAAATCGTTATTTAGTAACAATCATTTGGTATGTAATCTATGGCGTGATAACGTTAAGAAGGTTCTTGCGTACACTGATATTGTCAAATCTACTCATGTTATTTCCTTTATTCGATGTGCATGGATCAACAAATTTAAAGGTAGTAAATTTTTAAAAATATTATGTTAAGTATACGCTAAAAATACAAACTTTTAACTATATATTTTGATATAATATATCGTTGTTCCAGGATCAATCACAGTTTCAAAAACTTATAATTCTACACAAGTGTTACTCAATCTAGATACAGCTAAAATTCATGAGTTCAAAGCGTTGTAAGTAATTGATATATGTCGTTTAAATATTAAGATTGATATGTTAAATTGTTTAACGATTTGTTTTCCCCATTGCTTCAGATTACCTAAAGACAATCAACCTATTACACATATTAATCTTAGAGAGATGTCTTTTAGGAGGCATCGAAGGACTCATCTAAGTGGACTAAACTATTATGCACATTTTTTTTTTTATAAAATTATGACTATGCATAGTTATACATACTAACATTTCGATTGTTTATTAAATTTTTTTTGTTTTTTTATAGCTTTCAAAAGTGGTTTTGTGTGCATACGTCGTTGAAGTAGATAATCCTAGAAAGTGGTATTATGAAGCATGCAAAGTTTGTGATACCAAAGTTAAGCCTTATGGTGAAGATTCTAATTATGAAGATGCACGACAAGTCTATAATTGCAGAAATGGTAATGATATTTATGTTTTCGTTCCAAGGTAAAATAGAAGTAGTATATTTACCTTCATATAATACTCTATGTTTAAATATAATGCTATTTTTTTTTTTGCTTCCCTAGGTGTTATACCATCTTCAGAGTGTTTGATGCAACAAATTTAAAAACTAGGTTTTTGATGTTTGATGCGGTTGGTGACAGTTTCATCAAAGCATCATTCGATGACCTTTTGAAGGATCGTGAAGAGGTAGTTATTCAAATACTTGATATATATAGTGCATATTACATAATTGAAACATCTAGGAGTCTCTTAACCTCTAACTTCTTTTCACATGAAGATGTTGATTGGCAACCTAAGTAATTGAAAAAAAATATGTGGAAAGAGATTTCTCTTCAAAGTGACGGTCCCAAAGAAAAACTTATTACCAAGATTTAACAAACCATATGTCGTTAATTTGGTTTGGGATGATGAATCTTAGATTGAATGTTCGGACAACTATCTAATACTGACGTTTCTTAACATCTTCTTACTAATAGAACATCTCTTGTTGCATCACTGACATATTCGGAAATGCCTAGCTTGGCCAAAAGAGTTTCGGTTACCACGTTGATATTGGCTCTCGTATCCGCCAATGCTCCATTGGTATTCTTACTTCCCAATTTACAAGTAACTGTGAATTTTCCGGGATCACTCATCTTTTCAAGAGGTTCTTATCCATTGTGCCCCGCTTCCTTCTATTGCTTCTTCGATCTTTCCCTTGTTCTTTGATATTGCTCTCACAAAATCTCTTGCTTTAAACATGTTCTAAATGTGCATCGAAAATGGTAGCTTGACTGAAGCTTCTTCTAAAGCTTGTTTGAAAATTTCGAGTTCTTCTCTTTGTGCATTGGTGAACCGTATCTCGAGCAATGGAGTCTCTTGGTGAAGTGAAGATGAACCAGGTTCATCCACTATTTTTCCTTTCAATTGAAGTCAACAAAACATTTCCTCGATGTCAGACACAGTGGTATCAACCAATAGAGTGGTCAATACACTCTTTACTTCTTCTATGCATCTCGTATCGATAGATGCATAGGTCGGTGATGTGTATCAGTTAAGAACAACTGTAGCAAAGAACCTTGTGATAAAACTTGATTGATTAAAACTATTTTAGCAATTCATAGAAAAGCCGTATGAAAAACCCTAGATCTAAAAAGGTACTCAGACATGGTAACGGTATCACAATTCATTATTGGATTAATGAGTTGCATACAAGATCAAAGTAGACAATAGAAGGTCAGAGGGTCGTGGATTTCCAAGGATTAATGAAAAACTCTTAACTTCTTAAGGTCTAACTATCTAATAGAAAGAGTAACACCTAGGAAACTAGTAGCAAGAATGAATCGGAAACAATGTAACTTTATGATTGCTTAATGATGATTTTTCGTGTGTCTCCTCTTCTGCTGCTGGAGACCTTCTTTTCTAGCTCCTTAGGTCGGTCCTAGGGTAGAACCTCCTTAAAACTTGAGTCGGACTTCATTGGAGTGTATCGGGCTAGCCTTGTAAATTCTATCAGAATGACATGTCTTCAGTAAAGCGACCATATCTTGGGTTTTAGATTTCCTTTGGGCTTACTTCCAATCGAAAATGAAATTTAACTCCCGTACCTACAATTTGATATGTAGATTGTCTCCTAGTTCGTCGGGTAAGTTGGTCAAATGTTGACCGACCTCTTGGCCTTCGTTTCTTTTTCTGTAGCTCATTTGCTAGTTTTACTCCAAATCTCTTCACTTTAGCTTATTTTGTTCCAAATCAACCTTTTGCTTGCTATACCTGTATAAATACATAAAACATACTAGAAAGACACTATTAAATCACATGTATAATTTAGAAAAACCAGTAAAATCCGTGATACATCAGCCAGTATGATCATTGTATTGATCCATATGCCCGTCGATATGGTCCTCTCCGATTCGTTGTGGTTTTTGTATACTCTGCCGGCGAAGATTCCTTCTTTGTCATCCTTCTTGAACATCTCATAGTCTTCGTCATTAGTCCATGACTCGTCAAACTCGAATTTAGTATCTTCTTTGAACTAAGTCTCTAGGAATTCCGAGATGAACTCATTATCGTTTCAAAGTTCTCGGGGTTGTTTAGCCAACCTTGAATCTCCACAAAGTCTTTCTCTTTCTCCCTTCACATTGTCTGTTGATCATTGCGCATAAATCTCTGGATTTTTGCATGGGTTTTCTCGGTAAAGACGAAGTGAAAGTTTGAGATACTTGGCTTGGTCGGCCGTCGTCTTCTCGAGTAGTCTCATGTTTCTCGTGAGCTTCTATAACTTTCTGTTGAGATCAGCATAGGATCCGTGTCTTTTCTTGTTCATAATTTTGAGCCTTGTTTCGACTTTGGCGGCTTTTTCATTCATCTCTGTGGACATCTCGCTAGAATGGTTTCCTTGACTCTCTAGTACTTATTTCATTGCGTTGGTTCCTTCGGCTTGGAGGTTGGGGTTTGATGATTGAGCTTGATAATTGCTTCATTGGTTGTCATAGTTTTTGTAACATTTGTTTCTTCTATAGCCTTGCTTAAACTTATTGAAACCTTGGAAGTATTGACCATTTTTTGCAAAAAAATTCATCTCCTCCATTTGGAGTTAGTAGACTTCCTCCTCTTGTCCCATATTAGCACTCTTCTTGCTAGCTTGATTTGCTGCCCATGATCAATGACTGCTCCATCCTCTTCGCCATTTTCTCGATCTGCTCTTTAAGAGATTTCAACTCTTAGGTATTGGTTTTCTTGCTGTACGGATCCGTTAGCCCGTGCTCCGACTAAGCTATATTTTCGATGATATTTTCTTCTTGACTAAGGGTGAGATCCACGAAGCTCCCTTGGCTGGCTGTGGTGATCGCTAACCTCCATTGGGGTTGAGATTCTTGATGGAAAGTGTTGAGTAGTTGATCCTTCTTAAACTCGTGGTGGGAAAACCATTTGTGTATCCCTTGAACCTTTCCCATTCTTTAAACAAGTCCTCATTCGCTCCTTGGCGGAAATTTGAGATGTCAGTTTTGAACTTGATAGTTCTTTGACGGTTGAAAAAACTTGTTTATGAAAGCCTTCTTCCAATATTCCCATGTTCTAATCGAATCGCTTGGTACATTCTTCTCCAAATGGCTTGCCTTATCCGCTAGAGAGAAAATAAATAAGGTGAGCTTGTCAGCATCCGCATTTTCTCCATTGGTTTTGACGACTAGGAAAATTCTCTCCAAGGTCTCTAGGTGATCAAGGAGGTTCTCGTGTGGCATCTTGTTGTACCGGTGTTGGAGTACTATATTCAAGACTAAACCCTTGATGTCGAATTGATTTGCGCCTTCTTGAGGGACTTTGATTCTGATTTGATATGGCATGAGAGTTGGCTCGTCATACCTCTATATCAGCTGCTCATGTTCTTGACCTCCGACTCTGTTTGCTTCTTCGTGTTGGTTCTCCATCTTCGTCGTTAGAGGGGTCTTTTGCGGTTTTTCTTTAACTTTCTAATAGTGTGTTCAAGTTTTTTATGTCCGTTGGTGGAATGAGATTGCATTCGCTGTTAGTTCTTCGAATTCAGCCTAAAATTACAAAAGGATAAACAAAATAACTATGATTAATATGAAAATGAAAAGATAGAAAATATTTTACAATTTTAACAGAATTTTTAGTAGCGACCGACATAGGATCGATACCAAACTAGTATCAACCAATATATAGTCAATACGTCCTGAATTTTAATAGAATGTTTAGTATCGACCGATATAGGGTCGATACAGTACAGACTTGTGTCGATTGATACATGGTCGACACAAGTTGGGTTCCTCAGCTGCGTATGTTGTACCGACCAAGGACACACATGGTGTATCGACTGATAGGGCGGTCGATACTGCTGGACGAACTTGATAAAGAAATCCGATTAATGAGCCGGTTCAAAAAATTTCGATAAAACTAGTCAATTGCTCCCCGACATTGGCTAGTTTTATTAGTGTATCGGTTTTTCAAGTTTTAAATTTATAAAATACCTCTATGTTAGTCCAGTATAAGCTATACTTGTTGTAGGAATTGAGGAATCGAATCCAAAGGAGCGTGGAAGTTATCAAAACGTTTGAAAACCGGATGAAAATCGCACTTGCAATCAGGGGGGTTTAGTTGGTTGTTTTGAGTTTGGGTGTAGCAAATACTATTTAAGTTTGTACTAAAATATGATAATTAAAAGTGTGGATTTCGTGAGGAGAGACATCGGTTATGGAAGAACCTAAGTGACTAACTAGACTAGGGTTTTGTGTTTTGTTTAGGGGCTTGTTTTACTAGTGGTTTTATTCAGTTAACCCGAGAATGTATCGGTGAAAATTGATTCGCTAGCTACTTGCTCTAACAACAGACCCATTGAGAGAGACAAGCAACTAACGGGCTTAAGTGTCATTACTATTCCTAATGTGGCGGTTTGATTATAATCTCGAAGGAAGGCTCAACAATTTCTTAGAGCTCAACCATCTCTGTAGACCACTCTCCTAACATGTTAAACCAATTGAAAGGGTCCAAACGTGGCCTTAGACGTTAACTATGCAAAGGATTCCACAATTCATTCGCTAAATTCTAGTTGAAACTATTCTAATAGGGTAGAGAAAGCCTCTCCATTAACTACTTAGACTTCTCATCCAAACACAAGCTTTGAAGAGAGTAGAGACAAGATAGAGTGATAGGAAGTGTCACTAACTTCATCTCAAACCACCTCCAAGGACCCACAGCTAAGAGAACTAAACCTAATTGATCTCCTAATTTATCAAATAATTAACCCTAATTATGATTAGCACTAGTCACTCCACTAACCTAGCTTCCCCACTCATCCCATAAAGAGTGTTCACTCACTCATGGTGAGATAAAAATAAATTAAAAGATAATTAAAATTCATAAGTAAAAGACAAAAAAAAAAAAATATTATTTTATCTAATAAAATATTATTTTATAAACGCTACCTAATAGAGAGCATAACAAGATTAAAAACAACTATTGAAACTGCTAGAAATGGTGGTGTGTCTCCTTAGATCGAGCAAGAACTATCTATAGGGGATAAAGTCGGTCAGGGGAATTTTTACTCTTTTTTCTCGCTTCTGTCTCTTGGGTATTGATCGATATGGTTGTCGATACGATGCTCTCCCATATCGATCAATATGCATTCAATAGGAACATCTTGGCTTCTTGAATTTTCTCCTTAACCTTGATTCTTGACTTGGTTTCCTCCAATAGCTATTTTCTTGATAACCTGAAAAAGTCCTAATATGTATAAAACATATATATGTAGATTACTAGGACTCCTAAGATGCAAAACATTAAAAACTCTAATAAAATGAATAAATAATAAATTAAAGATGAGATAATTGGATTAAAGATGTAGAAATTAGGTGCTAAGACACTCAATTTCTCGTCTCATTTTTCGCCTATTCTGAGAAGATAAGAGTTTCATAATTCTCTCGTATTTCGAAATTGTTGTTTTGTTGTCTTTAATGTTGAAAATTCATTGATTGTAGTTGAAAAATGATTCACACTTCTTGAAGTGGATCAATGAGGCGTTCTACAATGAGATCAACCAACTTGATTATAAAGTTTTCGTGTCAGAGGAGGAGATGTTGTTATTGAAGACGAGAGAAAATCAGACAAGTTCATCTCAGAGGGATGAGGAAACTTTGAGCGAGTTCGAGATGTCTCTCCTTCGAAATGTTGAAGATATGATGAATGAAACTATTTGGAAGATGAAGAAGATGATGGAAATGGTATTTCCAACTTGTTTGGTAGTTTTTGTGCTTATAATTGTATTGAAGAAGTAGAAGAACTTGGTGGTGGTTGGTTTGTTAGGTATATAATTTAAAGTTTAAATTTTCATCGGTTATGTATTAGTTTTCATGTTTAGTTTTTATGAATTTGGTATTATTTACTTGAATGGAAATGGTATCATGTTTGTGACAAACACAATCTATGACCAAAATGGTACAAAACATTAAATAAAGTTTCAAACTTCATTTACCGCTGACCAGTTACCAAATTCAACAAACCATAATTGAACAAAACAAGTTCTAAGCTTCATTTCACCAAATTTTGTACAAAATTTGAAGCTGTCGTCGGTACTAAACCTAAAAACAACCAAACATCACCATTTCCTCAACCAGTTTTTTAGCATGGATGCTCAAGTGATTGAGACGCTTGAGCCTTCTTGTTCTTCTCATTTCATTTGGCCTTCTTAGTTGTCCTCTTAACCTTCCATTTTCTTGCCTTCTGCTTAGCAATTTCTTTGGCTTCCCTGTTTTTATTAGAACCTTTGGACACATCTTCATGTACATCAACTTTGTTGTGCATCTTAGATCATTTTACTTCATTTCCCTTCACAAATACATAATATAATGATTTAGTATCTACTTTACTACACAATTCCAAAACACAACTATAGTGAAACCTAGAATTGTGTCCATTCTTTCACACGCCTTATATTTTTTTATACTTTTTTTGTTGGGTCTTTCTTCTTTATAGGAAACTCATTTTCCCTCGCTTCCTCTTCTTTTCATTGCATCCCTTTATCTCAGAATTTTGAGGATAGTGCAGCGGTGGATGAGAACCTCTTGGCCAGAACCTAGCACCTCGTGGTACTTAACAAACAATTTCTTAACAATTTCTTAACAAAGTCTGCAATCTGCAAATTCCTTTTCGGGATAACTCCATAAGCATGCTCACATGGGATTCCTTTGATCTACCATTTTCTAAAACTACATGTCTTTTAAACTAAATTCACAGAGTAAGGGCATCCACTTAGTGAAGCTTGAAACGTTCCACCTATTGAAGCTTTAGTCTTATACTCCTTTGCTAAGTCCTCTTCTTGTTCCACCTGTTCCAAAGCATATTCTGTTAGAACAGATTCATGCCTTTCTGATTGCTCCTTCCTCTTAGCTATTATGCTCATAACTTGAATTTTAATCATCTCTAGCATTGAAACAAATGCTCTTTCTCTTGCCTTTGCCACTGTCTTGTTGAAAAGCTCAGTGGAGTTGTTTTCAACATCCTCACAACAAGGTCTTAATTTGTAGAAAGTCCTACACCAACTTGTTGGATCATAATTCACCACATACGCATAAACTCTTTAATCGAACTTTCTTATGTCTTCCAGCCTCCTTGTAGCTCTAAAAAGATCACAAACAAACTTCTTCATCGGATCCAACTTCCCGAACTTAGCATTCATGTTACTATAAATGTGTCTAACACAATTTATGTGCTCAATAGCTGGTAACACTTTCTTAACAGCACCGATTAATCCCTACAAAAAAAAAACATACAATTTGGATCAGTTTGAACTAGGAAAGTAATAAGTGCTGATTAAATCTTTTAACCATTACTTTTTGCCGATATGAGACCATCTTAAAGCTTGAGCCATCTCCAAACCCTAATTCTTCTTATAGCTTCTTCATGAACCACTACCAGTTGTATGTGTTCTCCATATCCACCATTCCCCAAGCAACTGGATAAACCTGGTTATTACCATCCCTCTCAAGTGCTACTAGAAGCTGACCTTTAACTTTAGATTTCAAAAATGTTCCATCAATACCAATCAGTGGCCTACATGTAGCTTTCCAAGACTTTGTCAACACATCGAAGCAGACGTAGAATCTCAAGAACACTTCTTCACCATCCGAGTTTTTATAGCTTTGCACTGCTACATAATAACCAGGATTTGAGTGAAGGATCTTAGCTCCATAATCCCTTAGCCTCTTGAATTGGTTACCATACTCAGCTTCTATCCACTTAAGAGTCATACTTCTACCTGCTTGGGTTTGGTTTCTTGTGACACTTATATCCCATCTCTAAGAAATTAGATCTTCTATCCTCATTGGCTTGAAGTGGTCAAGATCATCCCTTATTTTATCAACAAAAAGATGAGCAATTGCTGTCACCTTCCACAGAGCACAATCACCACTCTTCTCACATATGTAACTTCATAATCCTCCATGTCTAAAATTCCTTTCTAACAATACAATAGACCCTCCAGCTAAAGCTAATTCTCTCTTTTCCTTTTCCCACCCAAATAAAAATTATCTTCTTCTTTTCATACATCCATTGTCGAATGTCCCTTTGTTGCTTAAAAACATGATGTAGTACTACCTCCTTGAAAGCTAACCCATTAAAAAAAAATTCACCCTTAACCAGAATTCCATCATACCTTGGAGTGAAGTTCCTCGATCTCTCACTCCTAGCCTCTCTTTCTTCCTTCATATCGTCTCCGTTGTCATAGTAGACATCATATCTCACTGGATACTCAAAAATTTCGCCAACAGCCATGGTGATTCCATACTCATTCCTCTCCACCGGGTACTATCCCTCTGAATCCACACCATTTTCCTCCCAAGCCGCGTTAACAGAAGTTTCACCGTCATCTATGTCATTCTCAACTGGTTGTGTATCCCAAGTCAGTGAACAGTTGATCGCCTTCACCGGCACATCCATTTTGTTCTCCTCCACCTCTGTGGCAGCTTGGATCTCCTCCACCGAAACTTCTCGTATGTTCTTCATGGCTTCATCAACTTCGAAGATCATCTTCCTCCAAGTGACTGTAAAGCTCCTCGTAAACTTCGAGCCACTCACCCATCGTGTTGTGCATCAACCTGTCCACCAATTCCATTGAAGAATTCGAAAACATTGACGACGAAAATCGAACAAATTCGATGTGGGGATTTTTTGCGAATCTAGGGTTCAGAAACATAAACGATTTGGGAAATTTTCTAGGAATTGGTTTGGTCTTCCTTGTTTTAATGAGGATCCAACTCCTACTATCGGGTTGTAACAGGTATTGTTCGGTTAGAACAAAAAAATTTGGTTTCCGGTTCAGAGAACAGTTACAGTTTTCTGGTTACCTTATCAAACACAAAATTCGTCAATTATGTTCAATTCCAACGTATATGTTTGAGTTGAGGGGAATTTTAAAGAGTTTTCCATTTGGGGAGGAGGGAGGGGGGATTAAAATAAAATTTTAGTGGAAATAGGAAAAAAATGAAATTAGTTGTCATGGGTCTATAAATGGGATTGGGCACAAATACTTTTCAAATTCGTGAAAACTGTTGATATTGGATTCAACTTATAATTATTTGTAATTAGAGGGGTTCGTTTTTTGGAATGATTTAAATAGAAGACAAAAATAGAAACCTCGGAAAAGAGAACTTTATTGATTATATCGGTCAAAAAGGTAACTCGAAATGCCGAGTTAACTTTATCAAAGAGAAGTATTAAACCTAGGTTATCTAGTAATTCTTCTCCCCGATTCTAAATGAATTAAATTAGTGAAGGGGGGGTGTATTTACATATCCTTAGTAGTCGGTCATTTAAGCCCATGGGCTAACCTCGGAAAAATGGAAATATTCCATTTTTCCAAGATCAGGGAATCTATAATAAGATTTGATCTTATTCTGTCCGAGTTTTAGACTTCTGCTTGGGACGAATTTGTTTACACCCCCGCTTCGGACACTAAAATCCGATCATTCTTCACTGAGGTATCCCTCGGTCATCTGGACTGAGGGTTGTAATCCTGTTGAAGAAACTTATGACCTGATAAATTATCAGGAAAAGGTCGGCAGGGACCGAACCTCAATTATCGTCAAACTATTGATAAGGGGTGGTAAACCCACTATCAACAGTTAGTCCCCCCATTTCGTCCGAGGATGTCTTCAGGCAGCGTTGGTGAATTTCCAAATTAAATTGCTTGTCGATAAGTGAAGTTCGGTGTTGGTCGATCCTTATCTTCGAAAGTCTTAAATCTTCATTCTTTTCCCCGATCTTGTCCTTCAATATGGCGGACAGTGTAAAACCTCATTCGTGCGAATTCCTCGATTATCACAAAACCTTTCAACTCTCCTATCACGTGTCGCTTTGAAAACAGACGAAAATAAATGAGAAATAAAAGCGCCTCCTTTTGCCCCAAACGTTAATTAATCAAATCCTTCTTGACGCTGAAAACGAAGCGTCAATCATTATTCTTACTCCCTATGTAACTCTCAATTCACGGTTACTTCTTTCCATAATCAGTTTCCCGCTCTCCGAGGTAATCTTCGATCCCCCTCTTTGAATCACTAACATTCTTTCTTTAACGATGACTAAAAGAAACAATTCCTTGGTCTCGTTTTCTGGAAACACGATCTCAAGGCCGGATATCCCAGAAGTCGGATTCTCTCTCTTTTCTAGATCCGAGATCGGACAAATCAAAAGGAAAGCTTAGAATCCCGACGAGATTGAAATCTTAGTTGCGAGATCCGACCAGAGACCTTGGACCTCGCCACCGGGTTATGTCTGTCTTTATGAAAACTTCTTTTCCGAAGCAAATCTCTGGTTTCCAATCCCGCAGCTAATGGTAAGCTATTACGCTCGTCAGGGAATGGCGATGTCTCAACTAACACTCAATTAAGTTAAAATCATCACCAGACTCCTAGTGCTTGCTGCTCGATGTAGCGTTCGACTAAATTCTTGGAAACTAGAGGAATTAACGAACTTCTTGGCTTTCGGAAACCCAGAGGGAACCTTCAAAATTAATATCAAACGAAAAAGGAAGATACTTACTGGACTTCGTTTAGGCACAAAATCGTGGTTCCGAAGCTACTTTTACGTTCGAATCAACCAAGCTTTAGTTTATAAACCTGGCGCCACAATCTTCTGAAATTGGAAGACCATAATTGGTAGAAACTAGGTCTTTTCTTTCCTCCTCTATTCGAGTTCTAACCCTGTTTTGTTATTTTTAGTTAAACCAAGCTCTCCCGCTAAACTTCTCCGAAGAATTCGAAAAACTCAAAAAGGAAGGAGAACTTCGGTGGGGTGACATTTTCCATGTTCATTTCTACAGAGCCCGTTCCTGGGCCGGTATGCTTTCTTCGAACTTCTCAAATTATTCTCTGAACTATTACTTACTCCGCAAACAATCTTTTAGGGCGAGAATATTGGGAAAAGATTGATTCTATTCCTAAAATGAAAAGATGAAACCCCGAAGGAGCCTTTAGTAGCAATCAAGATCTTCTTCCGAAAAAAGGACAAAACTCCGAGGCCGCCAAAAAGCAGAATGCTGAAGCTGCTAAGAAGAAGACCGCCGAGAACAAGAAGCTTATCTTGCTGGTAAAGGAACAACACGCGTTCCAATTTGAATTTGACGGTGCATCATGCTTTTTAAAGATAAGATTAAATGCACCGAATTTTTGCAAAATGTGAGTGGTTACGACAGTCGTCTACCCAAAATTTTCTGCGAATCAGATACTCTTGAAGCCCTATCCTGTTCACTCTTTAGGGTAAGCAACTGACCCAAGCATTTTCCTCTCTTAGACATCTTCTATATTTAATTTCTCTATTTTTCTATACTTCAGTCGGTGAGTTTCATCGATCAATCGTTTCTTCAGTATGAGAAGAGGCTTGCCGATTCTAATTTGAGGATTGGTTCCCTTCTATCTGAGAATGAAGGTTTAAAGGGGAAATCCCTCGATGCTGAGAAAGCTCTTTTCGAGGAAAACTCTCGGCTAATCACTGAACTGGCGGAGGCTAAGCGTCAAATACTTGATATCTCATAAGAAAGGGACGTCAATAAACTATTCTGAACTCCAAGTGTACCGAGTGCTATCAAAAGGGAAACCTGGATGGACAACGCGCAGTTTTCGACGCCTGCCAGATGAAGTTGGATAATATTCGCAGATCTCTCGGGTAATATTTCGAAGCTTTCAACAAAGCTAACGAATATGGACAAGTTGCGGCTGTTGCTCTAAATCTTTGTTTTCTTCTTGATAAGGGACTTCCTATCTCGGAGGAGGATGTTGAAGCCGAGAAAGAACGTGACTGACTGGCCGAGCTTGCAAATGCTATTTCGATTCCGGAGTTTCAAGACGAAGATTTTAATATTTAGATTAGTAATCCTTGTATTAAGACCTCCAACTTGATTCCAGTCTTTCTTGTACTCGTATGATTTGAATGTTAATAGAATTCTTTTTTTTCTCATATGATTGGATTATTTACTCCAAACCTCAAAACTTAATATTTTGAAATCCAGAACTAGCAAAAATAAATAAGGCGCATTTTTCCTATTTGTTTGCTTAAAGTTTTACAATAAGTTCTACTTTATCAGACTAATTGTCAAACTTTTGCATTCGGTATAGAATGTGTAAAAATTTGTAATTTTGTACCTTCTAATCTCTCGGCCTTACTTTATCGGGCTCCGAGATTATTTCAGGCAAGTTTATTTTGGTCGAGAACGTGATCAAGGTTTCGACGTTTGATTTGTGTGAATCTTGGTTAAATATAGTTGAGTTGTATAAACTTCGACTATAAAACAGAGATTTATTTTGATGTTGTAGCTGAACCTCATGAAAGGCTGCCTACGTACCCTTGGAGGGGATCAAGCCACACGTAGTTCCGACGTTCGATTAATTGTTGAATATCTCGGATAACCGAGATACCAACGTTTTTTTCCTTTTTTAATTTTTTTTTGCCTTTGGGGAAAACTAAGCTCTTCCCTTCCGACCCTTCTTGGTGATTCTTCCTAAGTATTCTTCTCTTTCGAAAAGTTCTGCCAAGATTTCAACAGACGTCGGTTTCTTCATGTTGGCCGAAGCTAATATGAGGGATTGATCCTGGCTCTTCTCTTGATTCCAGGTTTCTTGTCAGAGTTTATTTTCTGTTACGAAGCATCTCCGAGCCATCTTCTGATCGCCTCAGACTGTAAAATATCCTTTCGGAGTGGGGAATTTTAGGCACTGGTGGTAGGTAGACGGAACTGCTTCCGTAGAGTATAACCACGGGTTTCCGACGATTGCATTGTAAATGGTGGCTCTTTCTACTACGTCGAACTTTACGATTTTCGTTACTCCTACGGCCGATATTGGGAGTTTGATAGTTCCGACAGTTGAAACTGTATCTCCTCCGAAAGCAGCTAAATGTTTAACCCGAGCTTTAATCTTTTGATCCTTGACGTTCATCTTCTGAAGTGTGTCTTGAGATATGATATCTACCGAGCTTCCAGTGTCGATGACGATCCTTTGTACGTCGCAATCACCAATCTGAAGTTCGATTAGAAGTGGATCGTTATGAGGAGCATCTATCCCTTTCAAATCTTCGGTAGTAAATGTCAATTCCTTTTGCAAAGTAGTACTTTGTGGAATCTGATCCACAAATAATCTAAAGATGCTTCGTTGAATTTACTGAACAGAGTCTTCGCAGTTTGCGAATCCCCTCATTATCATGTTAATCCTTTTTCTCAGAGTTGGAGGTGGCGATGGCAGGGCCTCTCCTTCTTCCATGTCTTCTTGAGAAAGTTGGTTTTCCTCATTTTCCCATGTTTTACGCTTCTCCTTTTCTCGATCTTGCTCAAATCGGATGGCTATTAAATGATTCTTCAGGTTTCGGTAATCCTCAGTTTTATGATCGGGCCTCTTATGAT
Source organism: Euclidium syriacum (assembly GCA_900116095.1). Lineage (NCBI taxonomy): Eukaryota > Viridiplantae > Streptophyta > Magnoliopsida > Brassicales > Brassicaceae > Euclidium > Euclidium syriacum. Next base: position 47,519 of record FPAK01000025.1, read on the forward strand.
ATTCACACCAAGGGAGAGTCGGATCATCGGGATCTCGGGATCTTGATTTATCCTTACGAGACGTATCTTTTTGTGGTTTCGTCATAGAAAAAGATATTTCTGGTTTCGCCTTATCTTTCTGATGCGTGAAAAGTTATTCACCCAACACTAACTGCACGTGCACAGTGTACAATTGTAGTATAAATAAGGTTATTGATCCCACTGAGATTATGTCGAGTTTTGATTCTATTAGAATGCAATCTATCTGGTAACTAGTTGTGTAACTTATGGATTAAAAACGCTAGACTTATGTAAATCGCGGGTAATATGGGTCATGCACGAAATTAGATGTTGTTCTACTCTTAAACACAAAAGACAATGTATACAATACCAAATCTCTTTGCGTATTGCACTATGAATCAACCAACAGATAAGAAATGATGTTTTCCAACCTATATAGCTAACACAAGCATTGAGAATGAATTTGATTGTTCATGACCTTCCAAGCCAAACTCTCGTTTGCACAAGGACGAGATCACCTGCCAAAAACAATGCTCCGGACTTGATGTAAAATGGATGTATGATGCAACAAACCCTAAAATCAATATTCTAAGTGATCAAGTTAAAATATTGTATGAATTAATATTGAAGCAGAGAGTAGTATCGAATTCAGCAACAATTCGTACACCTAATGACCCATAAAACCTTTGACAACCTAGATGTAACTAGAAAACTACTCACACATAGCAAACAAACCAATCATAATAATTAATATCAAGAGTTTGCAATATGAAAGTAACATGAAAAGAGATCAGAGCAAAACGTGGCTCTTTCTCTATAAAACCAAGAGAACAGGGGCACAAGAAAACCTTCACACAAGAGTGCTCCCTGAAAACAAAATCTAAGTAACTTTTTGGTGATTTTTGGTAAAGAGATGCTTGAATGCTTCAAAAGCTTGATGGAAGTCGTCTCTCTTCTTCTCCTCTGCTTAAAGTTGATTATATAGCTCTTCTAGGTTATGCATGAGTCGGCAAAGAAGTTCTAGAAGTTAGGGTTTCGAAAAGGAGGCCCAAGAAGAATTTCCTTTTTACTAAAGCGGCCTCTGAGTCGGTCAACTCTTCCTTCCAGTCGGTCGACTCGGGCTTCGGATTAAAATTTTTCATTTTAGCTCCAAATCTTCTAAATTCTTGCAAAACACCTCAGCATGTGGAATCTTCCATTTAACTTGTATAAAATGCAGAAAGGGCTCCAAAATAGCATAAAATATCATCATGAAAACTGGTAAAAATAACAGTACATCACTTTCCGAGGTTGGTCTCTTTCTACTCGTCGTCCTTCTCCCTTCTCCTCTGGTTTCATATCCTTGTTTATTTTAGCGGATCCATGTACTTTCGCATGTTTGGCACGATTCACTTCGATCCTTATATGAGTATTTGCTCGGGAAAATGCGCCATTCATAGACTGGGGACGATGAGCAGACAACTCGTCCCAAAACCTCGATTGATACCACGATGCCGCACTTAGTGCTCCGATTGCTAGATCATTGTATATCCTTATTCGCGAGTAAATTGCCTTGAATCTTTTATTGAAATCTCGGAATGGCTCCTTTTGTCCTTGCTTTACTGCGTAGAGGTCTGATGCGGTAGCTTGTTGTTCTAGGTGCAGCATGTATTGTTTGAAGAAAGCTTCTCGAAGCTTTGCGAAACAACTGATTGAATCGGGGGGTAGACTAGTAAACCGAGCTTGGGTATCCCCTCTTAAGCTCTCCAAGAAGAGTTGCCATCTTCCTTCATCCTTCTCTCCTCTTTAGAACTCGGCTCGTCTGACTTTAACTAAAAATGCTCTCATGTAGACCGCTGGATCTCCGGTTCCATCGTAGGTTGGGAGTCTCAGTTTGTCGTTGAGTGGTACCCGCGCTCGCATGATGTTATGGGTGAACGGACTTCTCTCTGTTCCTGCTAGCAGTTGATCAACATCCGGAGCGATGTACGTTACTTTATGAACCAAAGATCGCATTTCCTCTAGCTTCTTTTTTAGAATCGCGATCGATTGATTGGTACTCGGGGTTTGAATTCCATCATCTCCACTTCTCGAACTTCGGCGTATGGTTGGTGTCATGGGTTCTCTTGATCCACTGTGATCGTCTTCGAACGTTATCCGTTGAGAGGTGGCTCGTGAAGGTCTGACTGGGGTCGTTCTGAGAGATTGATTGTGATTCTGAGCTCTCAAAGCTTGGAGTTCTTCTGATTGGATTTCGAGTTGATAAATCAAGCCCCGGTTAACTCGTTAATGTGGCTAATTTGTTCTGTCATCCAATCTTCACGTTGTTGCTGCGTTCTTACTATTGCTCTTTTGTTACCTATCCCGAGGGTTGCTACTTCTACTACGTTGGGAATTTGATTCGCTATCAGGTGTTCCTCTCTGTTATTCGAAGATGGCGTCGTCGAAGGTTGCTCGCCTGATCGAGAGTCGGGCCGAGGTATCGTTGACATGCTTGGTTGTCCCTGGGAGTTCCGAGTTTCCGCCATCGAAGTTCAGACTGTTTGATTAATAGGGGTTATGAATCCTTGTTCACCAGGTTGACTGGGTGTAGTTTGAGAATAACCTAATTCGTGAACTATGGAGTCGCGATTCTCGAACAGGGCTCTCGCCGATTCCCTAGCCTGATGAGAGTTGTTCTGAACCATTACCTCCTCTTCATCGCTTACTTCGGCGACCTCGCCGTCTCGACTCTCCTCCGTGAATGGTTCTTGTGTGTTCATCCTCTCAATTTCCGAGATCTCTGTATTCTTTTCCCTAAAAGAAATAGCCCCTACTTGGCGCGCCAAATGTTGATACTGGGTTCAACTTCTAATTATTTGTAATTAGAAGGGTTCGTTTTTTGGAATGAATTAAATAGAAGACAAAAAGAGCAACCTCGGATAAGAGAACTTTATTGATTATATCGGTTACAAAGGTGTTAACTCGGAATGCCAAGTTAACTTTATCATAGAGAAGTATTAAAACCTAGGTTATCTAGTAATTATTCTGCCCGATTCTTAATGAATTAAATTAGTGAAGGGGGGTGTGTATTTATATATCCTTAGTAGTCGGTCATTTAAACCCATAGGCTAACCTCGGAAAAATGGAAATATTCGATTTTTCCAAGATCAGGGAATTTGTGATAAGATTTGATCTTATTCTGTCCGAGCTTTAGACTTCGGTTTGTGACGAAGATGTTTACACCCCCGCTTTGGACACGAAAATCCGATCATTCTTCACCGAGGTATCCCTCGGTCATCTAGACCGAGGGTTCTAATCCTGTTGAAGGGACTTATGACCTGATAAATTATTAGGGATAGGTCGGCAGGGACCGAACCTCAATAATCGCCAAACTATTGATAAGGGGTGGTAAGCCCACCATCAACACAAACGGAAACAATCCTTATGAAATTCTCTTTGAATTTAGTAAAACCTGTATTATTAGGAGTAATTATGTCTGTGTATCAGCTCTTATAAATTTGTGCGAAGTATTTCTCAATATTACTCGTGAAAGATACTAACACTCTATTGCAATTACTAATAGCAATGATCACATTTGAAATAAAACTTAAATATCTACTTAACCAACGTACATAGAAGGGTAGAAAAAATAGCAATATACATCCAAATATCCAACAAACATCACAAAAGTTACAAAATATTAACATTAGAAACTCCAATCTCATCTTCATTAAGTTGTTAAGTTAAGTCAATATAATCATGGCTCAAACTGCTAATAACAAAAATTCCACATGTGACGGCTAGTTATTTGTTTCATCAGAAAGTCCAACATTGGATCTGTTTTGCTGCACCAACATTTATGTATACAATGTAAATCGATCATATTGGCTGCCTCCACAAACATCGACTGTCTTTCATTCCTCTGATTCTAGCAACTAAAAAAAAATCTGATAAAATGAGCATTTTAGCCATGCGCATAAAAAAATCACGAGTTAGCGCAGGATAGTTGTTAACCTTGCCCATTTCATCAGCATTAAGAGTAAATCTTAATATGGCATCAACATATTTGGCCCATTCCAAACCTAGATTGGTATCATCTCGAATCTTATCCATCCCCTCATCAAAAAAAATGAAGCCTAAACAACTGGTTCAAACCTCTCATGTATGTCGCCACAGGGTTCCCCAACAAATAACATCATTCTTTGAATCTAGCCACAACGGTTCCGTTATGATACCAAGTGTTCATGAAAAGAAGATCAGCTAAATGGTAGAAGTGATCCTCCCTTCTAACTTTGTTGAATCCCAGAAAAGCAATTCTCGCGGCTCCGAAATCTCTGATGTTGTGTCCAAAGTGATACATTTTCGGCGGCAGAAAACTCAAGTTTGTTTTTTTCCATCTACGTTTAATGATAACTTAATTTACGTAGAAGAAGGACAAAAAGTGGGAAGGTCTTTTTTTTGAGGAGGAAGTTTAAGAGATAAGATTAAATGATTTTTTTTCTTTTAAGGAAAAGATTAAAGGTTCATTTCAAGTGTTGATTTGATGGGGTGTTTAGTGTCGGAGTCTCAAGTTTCGAATGGTCATCTACTTAAGTTAACAATTTTCTACATTGACACATTTTACATTTATGATCATTACCCATCATTACTTTATTTTCACGTGCTCGCAATCTAATGGTTTCCCTAATGGTTATCTCCACTTTGTTAAGAGAACTAAAAGGGATGCAGACATTATAAATTTAATTCACGTAAAAAATTCAAGATGGTATTTTGGAACAACTATTACAATTAAAATCAAGTTATTCAGTCCAATTTACGACAAATGAGTACAAAAACAAATGATCAAGAAATATTCAGTCCAATTGAAATAACTGAGATCAAGTTATGCATCAGTTAGCACAAATTCATTTGAATTATAAAATTCCATAGTTATGCTTAGCATTATGAGTTTTACTAAATTAAAACATCAAGTCACCATTTTAATGTCTTACAAAACAAAAACATAATTAATTATAAGATCCTCTGGACAAAGAATACAACAAGATCTTCATCCGCATACCCGCATTTCGAAATATAAAGAGACGGCCACGAATCATACTTATTCTAAACCAAGTCCACCAATCTCGTCTTCTTTCTATGTTAAGCGGCTCTTGAGGTCAATAATTTCCACACGCGTTTCATTGATTGTCTCATGAGTTGACTGCAAAGCGGGATGACAAACACCTCCATATCGGAAAGTGTTGCTCACGGATTCTTTATGCTCGTCAAGTCGAATCCTAATGAATTGAAGCTCCTCTTCAACTGCCTCATCCCACCACTTACGTTTGTGGTAGTAACCGTCTCCACCACCATCTTTAGTCATTAGGAATTTGTAGTATCTTCTTTCTTGATACTCCTCTATGGTACACATTTTGTTTTGCATATATTGTATCAAAAAAAAGTATTCCAGAACACCAATTTCAGCCTCCTATCTTCTGATGTAACTATTAAAACTTGCTTCAAAGAAATAACTAATTGGAATTTTCACTGTTTGAGGAAAAATGAAATGTCATAGAACAAAATTTCGAAAAAATTAGACCAAAATTAGAAAATTAGATCTAAAATCATGATGGAGATTAGTAAATCCTAGACCAAATTAGAAATTAGATCTTAAATCCTGACGGATATTAGTAAAATAAATCCATAAATAGATATGCGAGAACCCAGAATGAGGACGAACCTCTTTTTGTTTCCGAAAAACGAACCTCTTTTCTTTTTTGAAGTTTAACCTCTAATATTCCATCTAATCTTCCCTCTTTTGTGTGGAGGAAGAGGCAAATGGCGGTCGATGGTAGAATTTGGAAGAATTCGAGTGGTAAATTGTAACAACCTGTTTTTCAGAAGAAGCTGCCCGAACAGCCGAGTAAAAGTCAGCTGCCCGAAGACGAGGAAAACGAGAATTTTCCAAACATTAAATTCTCAGAAAGGCGGAAAAGAATGTCATAAACATCAAGTGGAGGCAATCTGAAGACCTGAGAAGATCCAGAATAAGTTCAAAATGAAAATGGAGTTATGACGGAGCAGAATCTCCCTTGGAATAGTTCCGGAAATAATTAAAATGAATTTCGAAATTATTTTCAATGTTAAATTTTTATAAATAAATTTACATGTTAATTTCGACCACCGCGAACAGGATTAATTATGTAAATTCAAGATGGATTTATGGGCAAAATTTCAAAAGAAACGGAGTCCAAATGAAGTATCACGAGAAGACCGAAGTGACGCAAAGTCTCGGGAGGAACACTATTTAAAGCGGAAGCAAAGTCTCGGGAGGAACACTATTTAAAGTGACAAATCGTTTTACTGCTTCATTTTCAACATAACCGCAAAAACTCACATTCAAAGTTTCCTCTGGAACATTCAAGATCAAACTCGAGTAAACTCAAGAACACTCAAGCATACTCAAAGACATTCAAAGAAATTCAAGCGAAGAACGAAGAACGCGAAGAACACTCAAGTGGGAAACGAAAAACAAAGAACGCATCAAAGGAGGAGGATCGCCAACTATCGCCTCCGACCACCGGTGACCGCCGTCAATGACCGTTGACTGGCGTTGACTGGCCATGAACCGGCGTTGACCGGCCATTGACTGGTGACCGCCGGCCACCGAAAAATTTTCCAGCGTATTTTCCAGTGGTGAGTTCGATAATCGCCACCTCCTTAGTTGCATTTCACTCTTTTCTTCTCCGGTTTGAAGATCGATCGCCGCCACCATTGATCACCGTCGTTAACCACCGCCGTCAAGCCGCCGTTGATCAATAAGCCATCGTCGTGCATGTGATGCCGCCGTTGAGCTGATTGTTTTAATATCCAAGTCGTTAGAGCCGCCGTTGGAGTCGCCGGAGCCGCTGTTACCACCGTCGCGCCACCGCTGCCGTCGCTGTGCCACCGCTACCGTCGATCACAAGCCGTCGCCACAACCATTTCCGTCGGATAAGTGGTTTGGTTTTGTTTGTGGTTGATTGGATTGGTTTGGTAAACCAAATTGGGTTAGCCGGTTTAATAACATCAAATTGGTTTAATCTGGTTTAGTTTGGTTTGGCCTGGTTTGGTTTGGTTAAGTTAAACTGGTTGGTCAAATATGGTTTAACCGGTTTAGTTAAACCAGTTGGGTTAACCGGTTTACTAAGGTTTATCCAAAATTGGTAGTTTAAGTAGAAAGTTGAGCAGGTCCATGCTCAATTGGAACTGATTTGAGGAAGTTTGAAGTGCAAGAAAGAAGAGAAAGGAATTAAATGAGAAAAGAGATAACTTGAGCAGCAAGTTATCGAAGCTGAAGCGTGTGAAGCAAGTTAGAGAAGTTCGGAGTTGAGACAGAAGTTCAGAGTTAGAGGAACGGGTTCAGGAGAGGTTTTACTATCGCCACGCAGTCACATCAGCCGCAACAAAGCTAGGGTGAGTGGGTGCATGATTATTGCATGTAGTTAGAAGCATGTAGGGAATTTCACTAAGAAACCTTAGAAGATAGGATGACCCTGTTAATATGGAACGCACCGGTGCGGGGCGGAACGTGTTAAATGGCATGACTAGTGAAACCATAATAACCGGGTAGTGTGGATTGCATTGCATGCTAGAGTGATTGAATGTTGATGAATGATTTTTGTGTGGTAAGATAACTTTTTAGAGAAGTTATCGCTGTTTGTTGTTGTTGTGTGAACCATGGTATAGTAACATACCATGGTGGAGATTTCTTGTTGCAGGTTGGGTAGTGAATAAGTGGTGAGTCACGTGGCTTATGCCCGTGAGAAACTGAACCTTTATTAGGTCAGCGGGTGAGTGGTGAGAGGTCTAACCTAGGCGGTTTGTTAGGAAAGACATGTGGTGGAAATCGACTCTAGGCGGTTTGCTAGAGTAGAGATGTGTTGCGTCTAACCTAGGCGGTTTGCTAGGGAAGACTGGTGATGATGTCTAACCTAGGTGGTGATGTGCTAGGGAAGACTGGTGATGATGTCTAACCTAGGCGGTTTGCTAGGAAAGACTGGTGTGGCGTCTCCCTAGACGGTTTGCTAGGGAAGATTGATGGTGGAGGTGTGCGGGTTAACTTGGTCACCTGCAGAGTTAGAATTAGTTTAGTTTTACTTTTGGGATTTTTAGTTTAGGTTTTTGGTTTGAGGGTTTTGGCATATAGGATTAGATTGACGGTAGTTAGAGAGAGTGCGTAGAAACTCCGCAAGGTAGGGTGCGAGTGAGGGAGCTGTGGTACGTCATTGCTATATGCAGCGTTTGGTTTGTACGACTGTGCTGAACGGAAGAGGCCGGGAGCAAAATTCCTACCAACCAGGGCTCCACCACCACTGGTTTGCGCAGGTCTGCCGTGAGTCGAAGTCTGGTCAGCGGCGATGATTCGGTATCTAATCTTGATTAGATGCGCGGGGTGGGCGACGTACCGTATGCTCAGGACCCAGAGAGTGTGTGTGTGAGTGATAGGTATTAGGTTGAGGAGTCGAACCACTGGAAGTATGTCCCGTGGTATGGATAGTGGCTCCACTACTCCGCGTTAGGTTAGAGCTGATCGTTTCTCTTATACCGAGATGTATCGATTAGCTGGGGTTTGGGGTGTTGTTCCGATATATGTTACTTCATGGGGAAGTAATGTATGTTGGTGATGTTTGTTGTTTGTTTATATTCTTGTTGCTTCGGCTATTGTTTGCTAGAATTAGGTTTAGAGGTGAGCCCTAGGTGGATCCTGCTCACTGGGTATCTCTCCGAAGCTACTCACCCCTCGTTGTCAAACCTTTTTAGGTAGGTTGCGCTAGGAGGTTAGGACATGCTGAATTTGTTTTGGTTTTCTGCTTGCATTTACTATGAAAATTGGTTTGTGCGATATCACTTTGATATTTGACTCGACTTTAGATGTTTTAAATAGAGCTCCACTAACCGTTGTTTTATTTTATATGTTTTCATGTGCACTGCGCGATTTATATTACGGTTGGCGGATTCTCCATTGATACGCGGTTCCAATGGGATCAACACAACCTTGATCTTCGACGGGAGACCAAAGGGACGATATTTAGAGAGTCTTGGGCAGATAGTGCTTCTCGTGATAGCTATCTGTTCATTTCGGGACCGAGTATCGTCGGGGGCGTAGCACTTCTGAACCGTTCGGACCAGCAAATTTGGTAGAGGCATGTTCTTGTTTGATTGTTGCCTCGATCGGGTAGTGCGGTCCGCAGGGGACGGTTCGGGGGCGTTACACAAATGGCGTTCGATGGCGCAATTTGGGAGGCAAATAGTGATCGATGGCGAATTTGGAAGGAATTGGAGAAAAAGGAAGAAAAAAAACCCTAAAAGTAGCGTAATAGCATTGTCTCATAAGACCTGCCTTGTAATCTCCACATTAGGGAATACATTTGGTGGGAAAATGAGGGGAAAACCAAAAACTAAATATGAAGAAATAAATTGTTATTTTCATATTTTCCCTCTTTGAACATAATAATACTTCAAGTTACACAATTGTACTTCCTTCCACATAGTTGTATTTTTGCGTTTTTCATCTGAAATTAGTTTTACTTGTGCTAAACCATTATTTTATGGTTGTACTAATCATTAATGCAATTTTAAATGCAATCCCAAGATTTTCATGAAAATTTTTGTACTCTATCATATTTATTTTAACAATTTACCTTATGGAGTGGTTATCATCCAGACAATACTCTTAAAAGTATAGGGTGTTTTATGTGGAAACCTAAAACAGTGGATATATACTTTACTATTTTCTCCAAAACATATGTATCTTCGCCATAACTTCAGTTAACGTTCTCGATTGTCATTTCATCTATCAATTCATTACATGACATTCAGCCATGTGCACACATATCTTATATCCTTAATTGCAACTTGGTTGTGCTATTAAAATGAAATAATAGAAACATCCAGATCCAAATACATATAAGTTTACTGAAATATAAATACCAAAATATCAAGGATATAAATCATATAAGGTCTTAGTTTTTAACAATTATAATAAATCTTAATCGATTGGCAAAACCCTAAATTTTATGCGAAGGTGTTGACACATGTCGGTAGTATCAATCTTCCAAAAGCATGCACTGCACATTTCTAAGTATTTCACCATGAGATCATCTATGTCACGCCAGTCGTAATATGTAGCACAATGGCAGTCTCCTAAAAATTCTACCCCTATGTCGTCAAGTACTTCGACGACATGTTGTGCAAACATTAAGTCATAGTAGTTTACTTGAACCGGATCCATCTGGATTATTTTCTACTAATCTCACATGCAACATCTTTGGAGAGTTCCAACACGTCATTCACATTCATCTCCTTGATCCATAGTCTTTTCTGAATGATTTCATACACATATTTTGCAAATTCGCATCCACCTTTTGACGCGGTCTTGATCCATTTCAACCATTCAATAAGATACTCGAAATGGTCATACAAGTATTCAGTAACCGCAATCAATAACATAACCTCTATGTTTTCGGCTTTGTAGCACACCACAAAATATTCCTCTTCTACGATACAAAGGCGTAGCGTTGTTTAATATGGATACTCCTTTGAAGAAATGTGGCTTTTGTTGATCAATGTGTGATGTTATTTGAAGATATGGAGATCGAGGATTGACAACAATCAAGGATTTGAGTGGAATCAAGAATCTATTAATCAAGGATTCAGGGCAATCAAGGATTAAAGTGATTTCCAACTTTCCTTATCAAAGATTTTGATTGTTCCCTTATTTGTGAATATCCTTTATTTTAGGAGAGGATCCACGTGATTGCAGCTGGCTATTATGAGGGTGTTTCCATCATTATATAAAGGAGAGAAAAGCCTTGGGAGAAGGTAAGTCTTTTGAGAGAAAGAAAGATCATAGTTTGGGTGTGTGTGAGAGTCTTTATTTTGAGTGTGCTTCTGATTGTTTTGATACAATACTTTGGTGAGGCTTGTGGTGAGTTCTTGAGAAGTTTGGTGTTAACAATACTGTGTTACGGATTTCGGGTATTGGAGTTCCTGCAAGGTTTCAAGTCTAGACTCGAGTAGAGTTTAGCTCAGGGTTAGTTTATCCTGAAGAGTTCACGGGTTAGAATAGAGCGGTAAGTCAAGAGAGTTGGGCTTGATTTACGCATTTGCGAATATGTTGTATTTGCTTTCTTGTTCTAGTGAATTTGAATCTGGACGTGGTCCCGGGGAGTACGAACAAAAACCGAACCTCGTTAACAAATCTTGTGTCTTATTTATTTTCTGCACTTATTACTACCTCATTGCACTTACAAAGTTATATCGTTTGAGATAAGAAGTAGTATTGTATGAGAAAAGAAGGCATGTCATTTGAGACATGAAGTCGTATAAGGGACAAAAAAAAAAAAAAAAAAAAAAAAAAGTAGTATCGTTTGACTATTACACAAATACAAGGAGTTTGTAAAGTTCAAGACCAAATACAACACAATAACTCACGCATAGAAATAAAACAAAAATTAGAAAGGGTTTGATTTGTTGGCACACTGACGCCTTCTTTTATTCGCTTTCTCACCAAAATTCTTACTAACTGAACTATATTCAGATAAATCTTTATCTTTGACGACATCTACTTATCCAGACCCCACTTTATCTTCCAGTGCTCTACACGCAAAGGATTTCAACAAAAATATTTATCAAAGGACGTTAGATAAACATATATGTCCTCGTTATCATTAATATATGTACTAGCACCAGAATGTAACTCATTCTAATCTTCGTTTTAGATTCATTAACCCCAACTTTCCTGCATATTCTACCAACTAAAAAGAAGACAGTTATCTCCTCCAGAGATAATTCCCTAATCGATATATCGTACATACGATATTCTCTTGAGATCCATCGATATTCATCACCAATCTTTAAATAAGATCCACCATACGAGAAATGTATGTTTGTTGAATGGTTGCTCATTGTCTCCTGTGAAAAAAGAAGGTAATATATACTAACTTGTCCTGCAAAACACATATTTTCCCATTTATCCCAAGATTCACTACGATTAGCTTAAGTTAATAAACCCATTATACCAACCCAATTTCAATTAATTAGCAAAAAAATTCCTAGTTACTTGTATCAGTAATACCTAGTTATTTCAGTTATTTAACATGCAAATAACAAACCACAACACGAATTTGTTCATTTCTCCTACGAATCACTACAATGATGCAATACTCGAACGAAAAAAGCAATTATAATCCATCCAGAAAACCAATACAATAGATATATCTATTAATTATCAAAACCAGAACTTTCAATTCCAATCAGCATCCTATAATATCCACATATCGGATCCAAAAGACCTGAATCGGATACTCAGATTTAAACTAATACAGTAAATTAACTGACCTGACTATAGAAGAATGGTCTTCAATGGTGGTCATCAGTGGGAGGAGACGACAATGCTACGGTTTATATCAAGGTCACGAGATCACGAAAACACGTTTTGTTCTCCTTCTTTTTGATTGCCCGGTTTTTTGGTATATAACCAAGATATATCTTTTTGATCAGAGGTTGAATCGATCATCAGAAGAAGAAAAAAAACGAATTTTCCGTTTCTCCATTTTCGTCTTTATTATTTAGTAATTGTTTTTGTTTTTTTCCAACATAACTTAGATTAAATAATAAAATATTAGGGAAAAAGAGACAAAATTGAATTAGGGGGAATTGCTAAAAATAGACCATAACTTGATTTTAAAGATGAAAGTAGACTCCAAATTGAAACAAATGCAGGAGTAGACCCCTGGGGTATGAAAATTACGTTTGACATCCTTATGTGTAAACAAAAAAACAGAACCCGTAATTACGATTTCCGCTCTCGCGTCCGGAGACTTTAGATGTGAAGTCTCCCAGAAACCCTGAGTGAAGTCTCAATAGTTTTTAAATCTTATATTTAACTTAAAAGAATAATAAAAAATAATTAGTTTGTAATTTGATATAAAAAAATTATGTTCAATCAAATACGAAGTTTGAAAAATAAAATTTGAATCAATTTCATAATATTTAAGTATATAAGGTTGATTATTCTCTAAACCCTAAAATCAATTTGAGATTTCACTACGAAATCTCATTAGTAATTAAATTTTATAATTAAATTAAAAATATTTTTAAACAATTATCCTGCAATTTGATATACGTAAACTATTTCCAATCAAATATGGAGTTTTGAAATTAAAATTTCAATGAATTCAATAATAATAGTTAAACATGTAAGGGTGATTATATTCTACTTTAGGGCGTAAAGATTTCAATATGAAGTCTCATTAAAAATTAAATCTTATATTTAAATTTTAAAAATATATAAAAATAATTAGCATGTAATTGATATACGTAAATTATTTCTAATCAAATCTGAAGTTTTAAAATTAAAATTTCAATGAATTCAATAATAGTTAAGCATGTAACGGTGATTATACTCTACTTTAGGGTATAGAGATGTCTCATTAGAAATTAAATATTATATTTAAATTTAAAAAATATTTAAAATAATTAGTCTTTAATTTGATATATTTAAATAGTTTTTAATCAAATATGAAATTTTTAAATTAAAATTTCAATCAATTAATTAATATTTAAAAATGTAAACTTAATTATGTTATACTTTATGATATAAAGACTTCACTCTGAAATCTCATTACTAATTAAATCTAATATTTAATTTATTAAATTTTAAAAAATTATTTTTGTAAAACTTTAAAATAAGAAAAATTAAAACTGTTCTAATATGACGTATATAAATTAAAATTTCAAATAAATTCATAAAACTATATCATTTTAACTTAATTATATTTTAAACCCATAAATCAAATCGAGACCCCAACTTTAATTTTTTCTAAATTTAAATTAAAAAATTATTTAAACATATTTAGATTAATTGTTTTGATAAATAACTCGTTATATAACAAATGTGATTATTAAAAAATATATTTTCATGAATTTGCATGAAAATAAACTAAATGATCTCAATTTTCTTTGGATTGGCATCAGAGGTTAGGGTTTGACAAAGAGTTAGAATACATGTATATCTCTCTAAGGTTGGAGTTAGGGGTTAGAATTTTTTTACTCAAACGACAGTTGTTGATATATTCGGTAGGTTTAGTGTGGGATAAGACTATTTTCATGCCAAACTGATATTATCATAACATGCATCATTTAAGCTTGCATTAGAGTAGGATTTCATTGCATATTAGGCTATTTTTGTTACATTTGTCATGAATTTCATTGTATATAGGTTCTAGGTGTTGCATTAGGTCCTACGACAGTCTCTTGGTGCATTTGGATGTTCATTAGGTACAAACAAGCAAGGAGAGGAGCTAGGGTGTGCATTGGGATGAATGGAGAATCACTTGGAGCCAAGAAAGAGCTGAGGAGCTTGCAGCAGTCAAAGAGTGACCACTGCAGAAGGCCACAGCGGGTTGAAGGCACAATGGTCAAGGAGTGACCGCTGCCAGTTTTTGGAACCGAAGAACAATTAGGCCGCAGCGGGCACTCGCATACATTAATTCAACATCCTCGTTATTAGTCCTCTAGTGCTTCACATGTTTTGTTTGAAATCAAGAAAGAACCATTCAAGGATCATGCATATGATAGCCTTGCTTAGGTTGAAACTCTCTAGATTTGAACCTATCCTCATCTAAGTGAGAACCTTAATTTGGATCAATAATTATTGTGCTTGTGCTAACAAAGTAAAAAAAATATGGATTACACATACATACTTAGGCATTCTTACTCTTTTTTACCACTCTTGTATGCCTAAGTAGCCAAATTTTTGGTTTCCCCACCAAGATTTATTATTAAACCTCCTTTTTAGCCAATAAATCAATTGTGTGTGTGAACTTGTGAGGCCTCTTCCGAGCAAACTTGATAAAGCGTGTTAGGTTTAAAGCAACAAGGGAACATTTTTGTGTAGATTTAGCTCCAACATCAAGGAGCTAACATAGGACTAGGCTAGATTAGGTGGGCGTGTTTTAAATTCAAGTTTGGGGGAAATGAGAAATTACATGAATGGGAAATGGTTTGAATTGAGTGGAATGATGAAACAAAAAAGGAAATAAAAGGGAAATAAAGTTATGGTTTCCCTCAAAGCAAAGGAAAGAAAAAGAAGCCAAATGGTAATAAAAAAAAAAAAAAAAGCAAACAAAGAGGAGCACAAGGAGATTAAAAAGGAGCCAAAAGAAGTGAGAAGAATCCCCAATGAAGAGAAGATAAATGAAATGGGCAAGACCCTTGGTTAGATTGGTGAAATGCCTTAGGAGAACAAAAGGGTAGTAAGGATTTTGTTGGGAAATGGGCTAGAAGATGGCTTAGGTTAGAGAAACACTAGGTATTTGGATAGACAAAAATTTTCCCTTGTATGCATAGGTTGCTCTTTACCTTTAGCATTTTATTAAAGTGATGCTCATTCATTGAGTGATTCCCGAGTTAACAAGCCTGGAGCATTGATGAGATCATCTTCATCTCATAACCTTAACCTTTAACCAAATGGTTTGATCTAAGTTGGTGTAAGCACAATTCACAAAATATCATGAGCTAATGAATGTTAAGAGGCTAGTGGATAGGATGGATTGTCTAGGCCAAGGTTTGGTTTTGATTGTGTGTTGGGATGTGCATGGCTAAGTTTTTTTGAGTAAAACAACTTTGATGCATTTTAGGCTTAGTAACTTGGATTTTGAATTGATCTCTTCTTGTGATGTTTTGTTGATTAAACCATTTCTCCCACTTCATCATCTCTCTTAGATTTGTTTGTTTGCTTGAGGACAAGCAAATGAGTAAGTTTGGGGAGTCAATATTATCATAACATGCATCATTTAAACTTGCATTAGAGTAGGATTTCATTGCATATTAGACTAGTTTTGTTACATTTTTCATGAATTTCATTGTATTTAGGTTCTAGGTGTTGCATTAGGTCCTAGGAGAGTCTTTTGGTGCATTTGGATGTTCATTAGGTACAAACAAGCAAGGAGAGGAGCTAGGATGAGCATTGGGATGAATGAAGAATCACTTGGAGCCAAGAAAGAGCTGAGGAGCTTGCAGCGGTCAAGGAGTGACCACTGCAGAAGGCCACAACAGGTTGAAGGCACAGCGGTCAAGGAGTGACCGCTGCTAGTTTCTGGAACCGAAGAGCAATTAAGCCGCAGCGGTCTTGAAGCGGGCACTCGCAGACCGCTGCACATTCCTCCGGACAAAAGAACTAAACCGCAGCGGAGCCCGCAGCGGTCAAGGAGTGACCGCTGCCAGTTTCTGGAACCAAAAATCAAATAAACCGCTGCAGTCTTGCAGCGGGAAATCGCAGACGCTGCGGATTCATCCGGACAAAAGATAATCGGGTCGAAACCCGGTTTGTCCCGGGTCGACCCGATCCAACCCAGAAGTGTCTAAAATCCCATTTTTAACACTCATTTTGATATGTTGAGTTTTATGTTGAATTTTTAGAAGCTTTTTCCCTTGTTCTTACTTTTTTCAAAAACCCTAGTAGATTCTTAATATTAATTGCGCTTTCTTCTTAGCAATCTTGTCTTTTATAATTTCTCATCCATCCTACTCATTACCCATCATGATTTCTCTTCTAATCAACCTTGATTTTGGGAGAATCACCATGAGTCTTGAGTAGTCTCATTAGGATTTAAGGATGGGTTAGATGAGGGTGATCTAGCATGGATTAGGCTAGTTTAGGGTTTAAATAAAACATTTCATCCTTCTCTAAGACTTCCTAATGCTTCTTCTTGCATGGAAATGAAGAAGATGATATGGAGCATTCTATGGACACCAAGTGTTTGATAAAATGTCCAAGAGAACTTAGAGTTGGAATTATGATCCTTAGCCCAAGGGATTGATGCTTAAGGTCTTAATTAGGTTGATCTTGTAATTTGGATTTAATCTCATTAGTTATCATCATCACAAATGGGAATTTGCTAATGATGCTATAATTAGTGAAGTGATTAATTGCATGGAAATGAATTAGTCAATTAATCGGATCATTAACCTAGGGAATAGCTAATTAGTGTAGTTAGACATCCTAAACCATGCTTAGTGAACCCAAATCACCAATAATCCATCTAAGGACCCTTCTTTAATCATTGCATAAACTTAGTCATTTAATTTACTTGCATTTAGTTCACTTAGTTAATTTGAAACAAACAACAAGCCTCATTAGCTTAGATTCAGAAAATCCTTGCATTTTAGGTGTCAATCATAACGAGTTTGGATTTTATTCCTCTTATACTACATCGATTAAGAGGTAATTGATACCCTCAAAGAGTGCAAAAACTCTTGTATCAAAAACGTAAGTAATTGGCAAAGGTTATTAATAAAAATTGTTAAATAACCTATATTTCAATTTAGGGATTAGATGAGACTTCAAGATGAACCTTAAACCCTAAACCCTAAACCCTAAAAGTTCCCGCTTTATGAGACTTCACCGTGAAGACTCAGACTCAGATGAAGTCTCCGTCTGAGTCTTCACAGTGAAGTCTCATAAAGCAGGAACTTTTAACCTAATCTGAAATTAAAGCCGACAAAAAAATACCTGAATATATATATATATATATCTATATATTTAACAGGAGTATATAACAAATTTACACTAATGTAACCCTAAAATTTTGTAACCTAGCTGACACTTGTTTCTTCTTTTTTTTCTCTTAGAGAAAACCATAATAAATAAAAAAATTCATCTCCTCAAAACTCTCTCGCTTCTTCTTCGCTGCCAACCAGATATGCTTATGTCGTCGCCTTCGATCTCACTTCCTCCTTCTCCTCCTCCTCCATAGCTTGCTACACTCAAAAACATGGCCAAAACCCTAGACGGCTGCCATCTCCTCGTCACCTCCGTTGTCTGAGTTTCAGAGGGTGTCTCTCCGTCACCAGCCTCGCCATCTATAACCTCGCGTCGACGTCAACAGAGCACCGCAATCGCCGCCCAGTTTGAATCCTCTGCAGCTGCTGCTCGTCTATTCTTTTATGGCTTGGTTCGTTCCCTTTCTCTAGCCTCTTTGTTTTCTCCATTTTTTTGCACTTGGTTGATCTTTCATAGAGAAGCCTCTCGTCTCATCTTTTCATAACCTAATGAATTTTATTCTCTCTCCAAAACTGATCTGATACACCGATCGAGTTCGAAGAGAATTTTTAAAGGACGTCTTGATGAAAATAAAACCATATTTGGGTGTACTTTTACTAGTGTCTTGTAGCTACAGAGTGAAGGTAATTGTTTCACTTACTGAAATTTGTGTGCTTGTACACTATGAACAATTTTTTTTTTATTAGTTATTCTTTAAACTTGGTAAATAAATAGTGAGATCTCACGATGAGGTTACCTTTAGATTTTTTCAAAACTGCAATAAATATTTCACGTTTGAATCTGAAAATGATTTCAAGATTTCACGTTTGAGTATTGCATGGAGACTTCATTTTGAAGTCTCAGAAATATGAGTTAATTACCAAAAAATGTAAGAAAAGTGATTTTAAAATAATTACTAAAACATGAACGTTACAGTAAGTTTTAAATGAAGAAAATATCATTTACAAACATAATTAAGCTGAAAAATTTCTTATAAGTAGGTTTAAAACCATGTTTTAACATAATTAATAAATGAGACTTCACCGTGAAGTCTATCAGGGTAATTAAAAATTAGCAAAATTCTTAAAATCAATTAAAGCTAGATTATACAATATTCAGTTGTGAAACAAATACATATTCAACATAAATAAGTAATTGACTCACACTAGTATTTCTGGTTGTGATTTTTTTGCAGGTAAAAGAGAACAGAGAGAAGCGGAATAACCATTAAGACAGCTCAAAAGAGAAGCGGAAGAACCATTTTTTTGCTCTGTTTATTGTAAAAGAGACCCTTGAATGGAACATTGGTGTTTAACGTCCCACCAATTGTTTTATTATATAGGTTGTTTCCTTCTTTTATGGTTGGTGTAATTTTCGATTTAATGTAACATCGGTGTTTATTAAAAATTTATGCATGATTGACTTTGATTGTGGTATAATGATTCAACCAAATTTGCATAAATAAGTAATATATCTTGTGCCCTAGCTAAAATATACAAAATTTGAACGATTATGTGTTAAAAAAACATGTACAAATCACATTAGCAAGTGAATATATTGTATAAGTAATATATCTTGTGCCTTAGCTAAAATATATCAAATTTGAACAACTATGTGTTTAAAAAACATGAACAAATCAAATCAAGAGAAAGCAAGTGACTTGCTCATTTGGTGAGTAAGACGAGTTCAAATTATAAAGTTATGGATCTTCTTCCTTTGGTTTCATGTTCTTAAGAAAAAAAATCACTCATTGACAGGAGACTTCAGACTGAAGTCTGAATCTTTTTGTCTATGGAGACTTCATTCTGAAGTCTCAATAATATGAGCTAATTTTATAAAAACTTAAGAATTTTGATTTTTAAATTATTATAATACATAAATGCCACACTCTCATACAACATAAACAAATATAAGTAACAAACATACGAGAACAAGAGAAGTAAAAAAATTCTTCATAATTAGGCTTAAAACCTTGTTTTAACAAAATCAACATTTGAGACTTCAATCTGAAGTCTCACAAGTAGACTTCAAAGAATTTTTGTCTAAATATTTATTAATTCAAAACTCATAAAATTGATTTAAAATATACTATAACACATTGAGTTGTGAAACTCATACATTTACAATAACAATAGCTAATACACATGTAAAAAAAATAAAATCTAGAAAATGTAAAATAAATAAGATACAAATACATTTTTAAAAAATTTACTGTGGAGACTTCAGACCAAAGTCTCGTGATGAGACTTCATATGTGAACTCTCAATTATTTGAGCTAAATACCTAATAAATTGAAAAAAATGATTTGAAAATAATTATACGACAAAAACAACTCAAACTCATACCACGTCAAAAGACATTAGTAACACATATGTTAGATCAAGAAATTAAAAATAACTATCTATAAATAAGCTTAAATTTCAATTTTACTAGAATTAGCATATGAGACTTCACCGCGAAGTCCCATACGAGAAACTTTATTATGAAGTCTCATGCGCAATATAGTGGAGACTTCATCATAAAGTCTCATAAGGGGTCTAGTTTTGCAATTGACCATTGTTTGACTTTTTCAGGAGACTTCACATGTGAAGTCTCATACACTTTTGAGACTTCATCGTGAAGCCTCCTCAAAACTAGGTTCTAGTTTTGCAATTGACCGTAGTTTGACTTTTCTAGGAGGCTTCACATGTGAAGCCTCATTACGTATGAGACTTCACCTATGAAGTCTATGTCCCTTTTGATACTTCACCCTTGAAGTCTCCCAAAAAGTAGGGTTTAGTTTTGCAATTGACCGAGTTTGATTTTTCGATGAGACTTCATCGTGAAGTCTCCGTGAAAAAGGGGTCTAGTTCTGCATTTGACCAAAATAATTGATTTTTTAATTCCATACTTCAGGGTGAAGTCTCCGAAGTTTTCGATGATTTGAGACTTCACCAGTGAAGTCTCCTCAAAAGTCAATGTTGGTCAACTGCAAAACTAGACCCTACTTTTTGGGATACTTCATGGGTGAAGTCTCATCGAAAAGTCAAACTTTCGGTCAAATGCAAAAATAGACCCTCCTCCTTACTCTGGAGACTTCATGGTGAAGTCTCGATAAAAATTCATATTTCAGTTAATTGCACAACTAGACCCCTTCTCGGAGACTTCATCCCTAAAGTCTCAACTCCTTTTCTTTTCTTTTTTCCAAATGAGATTTGGAGACTTGATCGGGAAGTCTCAAAAGAAAAAAGTCAATTGCAAAACTAGACCTTGTTGACCATTGAGACTTCATGATCAAGTCTCCTCTTGCGACTTAGATCTAAAAATTGGAAAAAACAAGAAAAAGTTACCAAGATCCGTTTTTACCTCGTTTTGAGCTCCATCAACGGCTCAGAACGATGTATGCCACCAATACCCAAGAAACCCAGTTGTATTTATGCAAAAATCATTGTAAATCGCAAGATCTAAGAATGGTGATTTTTGAAAACGAGATTTTTAGAGTTTAATGGATGAAATTGAAGAGGACATCGATGAAAATGAAGCTTTTAGCTCAAATATGGAGCATTAACATCTCTAAATTTGGTTGTTTGAAGCATTTAGAGCTTAGTTTTGGTTGGTAATGGTGGTTGGAAAATGTTGAAGAATATGATATTTACGTAATTACGTGATAATTGAGAGGGTTATTTTGTTTCAAATCGTGCTCTGAGACTTCACCTGTGATGTCTCATAATGGTATTATTGTGAATAAAACATGCATGAAATGGTAGTTTAGGGGGTCTTATTCAATCGTGGATTTGGAAGGATATTTGTTTTTAATCGTCTCTCAATAATGAATAATGAACAATTTTGTTTTTTTTTTTCGGTTGTTTCTCTGTGCTTATAGAGTTCATTATTCATCAATAGGAGATACACCAGACAGCAAGAAGCAGTATAGTAGTTAGTCCGAACAAGAACACAACATGCTGCTGCAGTTATTGAAGGATGGTATCAAGCGAGGTTGACGTGATGCAAATGGTACTCTTAACAAGGTAACAGTGGAGAAAAAATATTGCCAGTTTTAAACCAAAAGCTTGAGTTTGAAAAAACTTATAACCACTACAAGAATAGAATAAAGATTTTGAAGACTAGGTACCTAAGTTATGTAGATCTTTTTCAACATAATTTTGGCTTTGGATGGGATCCAACAACAAAGAAGTTTACTACTTCTAATGAAGTATGGAATGGTTATTTAAAGGTACTGTTTTTTTTTTTTTTTTTTTAATTTCGTAGTTTAAAAAATGTTGTATCATTGATTTTGATAAATTAATTTTTTTCTTATTAAGGAATGTCCAAACCAAGCTCATCTATGTGAGAACTCATTTGAAGACTACGAGGATTTGAATTTGATATTTGGAACTAATACAGCATCAGGGAAGAATGCTATTGGGTTAGGTGATTTTGATGCTCACCTATGTGAGATTCTTGATACTATTCCTCACGAATTTATGGTTGAGGACCAAGGAAAAATGTACCAGCATCAAGAGCAGGTATCTTTCCCTTCAGTGGAAACACACCCTCGTGAAAAAATCCCTCAAAGAAAGAAAGCCAGAACAGAGGTATACTCAGACGAGAACATGAAGAACGATATCGTCACGGTTACCGAAATCAGCAATCAAGTTTTTGGAATGTTACAACAAAGATGGAAGCAAGAAGCTGAAGAGAAAGAAGCCGAGGATAAAACTAATAGTGTATGGGATGCTATTAAGGAAATTCCTGATTTAGAGAAAAACGTTCGCTACGACGCGATGACTAGAGTTCACGAGTTGGGAATGAAAGTCGGGTTTGCGAGAATATCTATAGCAAAACGCTTTGGGTGGATTAAACGAAATGTCTGCAAACCATGATGAGATGGATTGATGTCTTTTTTATTTTTATTTTGTTTTGTTGGTTAATAAAATACTCCGACAATGTATTGTAGGAGTAGTTGCATTTGAATCGGTTTTTCTTGTTTCCTAGTCCTAACAAATCATATGTATGATAAGGAGGTGTTGTTACTTTGTTTGGCTATTAAAAACCTTTATGGAATAAGAACAAGGGTACGCTTTGGTCCCCATACTATTGTTTAAGTAGTTAACATGTTTTTCTTTCAATTTCTTTATTTAGCTTTTAGCTGGTGTTTTTTTGGCTTTTCAGCTAATCTATGTGGTGGTCTTTTTGATAAAAAAATTTCAATTTTCCCGCAACTAATCATATAATGACTCGTTTTCTTAGAGTTTCCAACAATTAAAAATATACAATCTTGCCGATACGTTTGGATACATTTGTGATATGATTTATAAGTATACAATCTTGCCGATACGTTTGGATACGTTTGTGATATGATTTATAAGTATACATGGATAAAGCCAAGTAATTTTTGTGTGTATATATTTTGTGGCGGTAATTCTTACTTATGTTTGGTGCCACTTCTTGCTTATATATTTGTGGCGGAAACTTTTCACCAATTTTATAAATACGAGGAAAAAGAGCAGAGCAACATCATCATCATCATCATTTAGTTGTAATCTCCAGGTATGTGTATCATTATTATTTCTCTAGAGAATTTGTATGTTTGTTTTGTCCTCATTAGATTGAGTTTTAAATTGCATAAATAATCTGAGAAGTGGTATTTGTGTCTTCATATAGTTGTTTTGTCCTCATATGACTAGGTTGTAGTTGTCGAATTAATCATTTTAAAAGTGCTAATTGGTCATGGCTAAGTTGTTTATCTTGTTTATATTTGTAGATTTCATATGGATCCTATTGTTCATGAGCACGAAGAAGAAAAACCTAAAAAAAGAGAAGAAAAACAAAGAATTTCGAGACAGGTGTTCAAATTATGGTCCTGATGATGACACTGATTGCGAGGGTTAATCATTATGATGCACAAATCGAACGTCTAATCAGGAGATAGCCTACATAACTTGGATTTGAATACATACAAAAGGCGATGAAAGAAGATCCTCAACACTTATGTGAATTATATCGTATGTCTCCACAGTCATTCTTAAAGTTATGCGATATTATCATAGAGAGGACAAATATCAAGGACACAATAAACACTTCAGTCGAGGAAATGCTTACTACATTTATGCTTACAATTGGTCAAAATTCAAGATATACCCAGACACGAGGTACATTCAATAGATCTGCATTTGCCGCAAGTACAAATTTTCATAAAATATTGAAGGTGTAAGCACAATTGCACCAAGCTTTATGGTAAAACCTGGAAATACAGTGCCCACTAAGATAAGAAGAAGCACTAGATATTTTTCTTACTTGAAGGTATGATGTTATCATTATAATTGTTATTACTAAGATTTTTATTTATAACGTGCAATAATATGACATTCTTTGTTGTTCCTTTAGACTGTATCGGAGCACTTGATGGCACACATATTCATGCGATGGTTGTTGGAGACCAAGCGGCTAGTTATCGTAACCGGAAAGGACAAGTATTGCAAAATGCATTAGATGCTTGTAATTTTGATTTGAAATTCATATATATTCTTACTGGATGGGAAGGTTCAGCCCATGATTTGAAAGTCTTTAATAATGCTTTAACAAGGAGTACTATTAGATTCAGAGTTCCAGAAGGTAGGTAGATTATTTAAGGTACTTTATTTGAGTTTATATTCATAGATTTTTAATTTTGCATAATCTAAATTTCAGGAAAATACTATTTGGTTGATGTGGGTATGCAAATCGTAGACAATTTTTGGCTCCTTATAGAAGCACTCGATATCATCTCCAAGAATTCATAGGTGAAGGAAATGATCATGCAAATCAAGAAGCATTGTTCACTTTGCTATGCTTCCTTGAGATCAGTGATTGAGAGGATTTTTGGTATCTTTAAATCCAAGTTTTTGATATTTAAGTCTGCACCTTGCCTCCTTTTCCAATTGAGACACAAGTGCAATTAGTACTTGTGTGTGCTATCTTACATAATTTTCATCGTAAAGAAAATCGATCAGATCAATTTGATCCCGAAGAACGTAATCAAGAAAATGTTGCATCATCTAATTCTATTGGAGAGAATCAAGAAAATATTCATTCAAGTACTATTGCAGAGAAACTTGTAGGCACTCAAGAACAACAAAGGGAGTATGCCAATAATTATAAAGCAACAATTGCTGCAAATATATGGGCGGTTGCTTTAGAAGGGTCTCAGTCAGAAGAAGACATGTAGAAGGTTTTCTTTGATAGCATTCCATGCATACTTGATTTTCTAGTTTAGATTTTGTTTTTTCAAGTTGAATAAATTTGTCATCAACTTGGCTAAACAGAAAAAATTTATTTTATGGTAATGAAAATACTCATGGTGGAACTTGAAAAGAAGCTTGTGAATGTGTTGAACTTAGTGGTTACACCTCCATATTTTTTCTCTCTTTTTAATCATAATGGTCATTATTATAACTTTCAATTACCATACAAAATACAATGAAATTCTCATTAAAATATTCTCAAATCTATCCATAATAAATACTAAAAATGAAATGAAATCCTTTAAATTCTATAAAAATCCAACCAAATCTAAAATCAATAAAAATACCTCAAAATCTACGATTAAAGAGGGTTATTTTGTTTCAAATCGCGTTATAAAGTCTCAGAACAGTATTATTGTGAATAAAACATGTATGAAAAGGTAGTTTAAGGCATTTTGAAAGTTTGAGAAAAAAGTGTATAATTGCGTCATTGATTTTAATTAGAGTTTATTTTTTAAAAAAAAAACCAATTAAATTATGATATTTCATTAAGGGAGGAGAATTGGTAGAGTATTTAAGAATAATGATCTACGAAGTGAAAAATTGGAATTCATTTTCGTCTCCTTAATCAATCGGAGAGTCCAATTGTGAAATAGAATGGGAAATCATTTTCTCCCGTTGTCGCTGCTCCTTGTAATAGTCTGCGTTGGCGTTTCGGTCATCACAACGAAGCTGAACCCTAAAGAAGTAATCGTAACTCCCTCTGATTCTGCGATTCCCATTGAGATTCACGGAGTCAAGATCCTGCGACAACCTTCCGATACAAAACTTGCTCAATTGGGCGTTGCCTCTTGGCCCAAGTCGGTTCCTTTTCTCTATTCCCCTCTTCCACTGTTCTTTTTTTTATTTACGACTGACTGATTATATCTCTGCTTCTTTCTTTCGCTGGCTTAGATACAAAATTAGGGTTCCTTCGAATTGAATTTCAAAAGCAAAACCAATAGCTATACTGCTGAACCGGCCTGGGAATTTACATCTTTCTTTACCGAATTTCACCTCTGATAGCTTGATTTCCTGTTGGCATTCATTCATCCAGTTAGGTCGATATATGGAACCTAAAAATTTGATTGTGTCTTTAGAAAGTAACCCATAGAGTGCAGGTACCTCGTTTTATTCTATTGTTAGCTCCTTGGCATATGTGCTTGGTGGATTCTTTGAAATACTGAAAAGAAATAAAAATGAAGTGATTACTGAGTCATTTACATTGAGCAGATGGGAAGGTAGTCCAAGCAAGTTCCCATGGACGTTTAAGAAGACAGAAACAATGTATTTCGAGGAGGGGAAGGTGATAGTGAATGTAGATGGGTACGACAAAGAAGAAGAAGCCTTTGAGATAGGGAAAGGAGATGTGGTTGTTTTCCCTAAAGACATGAAAGTTGTTTGGGAGATAACTCAAGCTGTGAAGAAACACTATAGCTTAGAGGAGGAGTGACTTGAGTTTGTCGACAGAACTTACTGAAGTAATGTTCATTTGTGTCATCTTGTTGTATCCATGGTATTGCTGATATTAATTATCTATTTGAGCTGGGTAAGCTAAAATTCAAGCTCCGCCCACAAATCCCATTTTGAAACGTGTACGCAAAAGAAATTTGAGGATTTCCCTTGGTTAAGCTTGTAGCTATAGTGTAACTTCTATTTGTTTAATTCAAGGTTTTCAATTATATTTACGGTAGGTGTAACCCCTGCAGTTAACAAAAGACATCAAGTTACGATTTGTCGAGCCCCTCTTGTGAATCCCCATTGCTTAAGCCCCGGTTTCTCTCAATATCATCCTCCAATCTGCTCGCCTTCATTCTGTAGTCTCTACCGTTTCTTCATATCCTTCGTGCATGATAACTGTTCGACGAAATTTCTGAGGGACACGTTGCTATACTATCTGGGCAGGTGCCATTCTAACTGTCGTTGTCCTTTTCGACAAAATGTCTGAGCGTTCGGCGATACTATTCTTGCTGCTTTACCCAACCAACAGACGAGGCTATAAGCTGGGGTTTAGATATATAACAATTTAGAGGCTGGTTGCCTTAAGATGGCGAATTCATGGTAATTGGGCATGTCTCTGAACGATCTTGCAATATATATCACTTAAAAATTTTATTGCACATAGAAAACGAGATTACACAAACTTTGGTCTATACGACGTTACAACATCACAGCTCACACAACATGAAACTCAACCCCTCGGATTTTATAACTCATCACACACGTCGTTCAAAGATAGATAGGTAATTCAATCAAAGTTCTTTGGATTCAGAAGAGTTGATTTTCGCAGTTTGGTCATCTTGAGCTGCAATGTTCACAACCTTTGGACCCTTAATCTTTTCAGGGGAGACCTTGGTGAGGTTGATGGTGAGCACACCATTCTCGAGCTTGGCCTTGACAGACTCCATATCCACGTTATCAGGTAGCCTGAACTGTCTCCAGAACTTACCATGTGATCTCTCCACCCTGTGCCACTGATCTCCTTTCGTCTCTTCTTCTCTTTTCCTCTCACCACTGACTCGCAGAACCCGGTTCTCCTCCACTTCTATCTTCACCTCATCCTTGTTCAAACCGGGCACGTCCAGCATGATCTCATGTCCTTGTGCTGTTTCTTTCCAGTCCACTCTCGCTGGGGACAGAGCCACGCCCTGGTCCCTCTCCAGCTCTAGTGGGATTCTCTCTAAGATTCTGAATGGGTCCGGAAACCGATCCAGCCAGAGATCAGATAGCAAACTGCCTGGAGTGTCTAGTGCAGAAGACAATGATCCTTCGTTTGGTTTGATCTTCCCAATTAACAAAAAGAGGCTTAACAGCGTGAAGTAAGGCAAGTGCTTCATCTTGGTTAGTGATGGTTTTCTTGTACAAGGTGGAAACCAGAGTGGTAGGCTTTTTAATATTTTACTTGCTTTTTGTTCTCTGTGGAGTTCTCTAGTCTATTTATAGACATCTTATCAAAAATGAATGCACCAAGGTTCTTGAAAAATCTTTTAGTAGACTTTCGCAGAGAGTTCTAGCTCTTTTCTGTTCGAGACCCTTCGTGTAACACCTGCGGTGGGCCAAGGTTGGATTGGACTGAACTGTGGCCCATGAGAGTAGTTTCCATTTTGAATTGGCCCATAACTATAATTGGGACAAAAACTCTTGTTGATGAGTGCATGTTGTTGTTACTTTGTCTGCTGCATGGGAAAGGGATGGGGGAGAGTGGAAATGTGCCATGCTCCATTTAAGCTTCTGACATTCTAGGTTTTTTTCTTTGATCTCCAACGCCTATGGCTATAAACTTTATCCACAGTCTTCACTTTTTTTCAAATTGTGGTCCTCCCATCCCATTACTTT
Organism: Euclidium syriacum; assembly: GCA_900116095.1. Classification (NCBI taxonomy): domain Eukaryota; kingdom Viridiplantae; phylum Streptophyta; class Magnoliopsida; order Brassicales; family Brassicaceae; genus Euclidium; species Euclidium syriacum. The sequence goes on from FPAK01000025.1 coordinate 75,623, forward strand.
TGGATTGCCATGCTTGTGTATTAAGAGAAGCTCCTTGTTCTGTCTGTCAATTCATGGAGATTTTTGTTCGAGAACAGTTATTGATTTTAAATATGCCACCCAAAGTTGGTCTGACCTCAAACATGTGAACCTATTTAAGTTTGTTCCTTGTTTTATTCCTCTGCCTGGAATCACATCCACTGCTTGTCATTAATGTCAAAGAACGTTTGCGCTGTCTTTGTATCAGCAATAACATTGAGTTAGAAGATGACGATACAATGCGAAGTGTGCGAAAAGGCTGAAGCAAAAGTACTTTGCTGTTCAGATGAAGCTGTTCTTTGCAAGCCATGTGACATTAAAGTTCATGAAGCTAACAAGCTTTTCCAGAGGCATCGCCGAGTCCCTCTACAGAAAAATGCATCCACAGGTCCTCTCTGCGACATCTGCCAGGTTTGATTCCGTTTTCTCTTTTTCCGACTTGTTTAACCCGACGGCTCAAAAACGTATATATCTATGTAGGAGAGAAAAGGCTACTTCTTCTGCTTAGAGGACAGAGCATTACTATGCAATGACTGTGACGGAGCCATCCACTCTTGCAATTCCCACCAAAGGTTCCTACTTTCTGGAGTCCAAGTTTCTGACCACTCTTTGACTGAAAACTCTGGATGCACCACTGGTTTTACTTCTGAGACTGAAGCCGGAAACTCAGCCGAGACCAACAAGTTTCCTTCTGTCATCTTAAGTCCTTAAGACAGCAACATCATGGTTCCAGGTCCATTCACATATCTGTACACTAAGTAACATTTTCGAATCACCAATACTACAAAGTCTCTGAAACAAAACTTATTATACGTGTATTTCTGTTGACCAGAAAAAACAAACAAACACGTATAATAGAGCCACAACCATAAGGCATGGTCTACTAAATTTCAAACAAAAGCAAGAAGAAAAACGTAAGCAAATCAACAAAAAATAGAAAGGCATTACGAATTCTTTCAAGATATTTCAAATTAAGTTTGTAATCGTCTGTGACTGAATTTCATTCCTGGTCATCTCATGTCAGATAAATTTTCTTGGTTGTGACTAAATCCATTTTATTTTAGGATAGATACAATAGAAATACTAGCGGCATGTATTTGTGAGGTAAGGAGTATAGTTGTAGTGATGATAATACAAGTGTCAACGCCGAAAATGGATATTGACGACAGAAGGCGGCATGAAAAGAGTTTGTTGAATAGAGATGGCAAGTGGTAAATGAGGATGGAAGAGGAAAGAACATATCTTCTTGCTCCGGCCATCAGCACTTCCACACTCTGGTCCTGGTTTGATCTTGAATTTCAGTGTTTGTGGTTGCCTTCGAGATATAAACTTGATTGGGTTGTCTGAGGATTGCCTATGCCTATCTGCTGCCGATATTAACTGTAGAAAACAAATAGCTGTAAAATTAAAGCTAACCGGCTACATTCAGTCCTCAAGACTATGGTTGGTTTAACCACCTTTTCATCGAACCGGAAGAGAGATTGGTCGAAATATGGGGAGGGACTCTGTGACTGACAACTGAAAGGCAATGAGACCAACATCTTCTTCACAAACTGCGTATACCAAAATCATCAGTTCAAACTGGAACGCAATGTTTCAACCACATATCATACAAAGTTTCTACTAAACCTGAGAAAAACTGTTTGCTTTCTTCTTCATGTATTTTAGTTGCTCAAGGGCATGGACGCTGTTAGAATGCGACGTTACAAAGTTCATGAATGGTGAACTACTTGATACTGTAAAGTGGTCACTCAATTGTTCAAATAACTGGTAAAGATCTTCCGCTGAGTTCTGCATCAACAATAATGTTCAGATTCATGTTGCCATTTCCCACAACATTAATTTGTGGCCATTTACCTGATAGAATGCTACGATGTCTGTTGTTTCCATATTATACACCGCAAAGAAAGCTGGTAAATGATCAGCATTTCTTGATACCTGAATTATCCATCCACATCATATATATCAAATTCTCAAAATGATAAAGATCAGTTCCATGTAATTCTAGAGAGAGAGAGAGCTTACTCCCCCATCTACACTGCCAAATTTGATCAGCAGGTGATGCCGATCCAAAAACTGAACCTGGGCAACAACAATAGCCAGAAACAAAGTTAATCCTTTCCTCATCAAATGTAGAGACAAACTCCAGTTGCATGATTACCTTCCAAATAATCAAGTCTACATAATCCTGGAAATGGAAATAGAACTTCTTCTTCAGACTTTGAACCCTCTGCCGAATCCAAATGACCGATTAGTTCAATCCAAGATGTACTCTTAAAATGACAGTACTTCAGTATAAAGTACGAACAAAGGAACAAAGACAGAGAAAGAAACTAGATAATGAGCAGCTCAAGAAAAACAAACCAGTGTGTTATCCGATTCTTCATTCCAAATTTCTCTGAAGATGAAGGAAAGTAGCCGTTGCTTAATGCCACTAAGAAACGAATTCTCAGCATTTGGTTGGCTATCATTCTCCGCATCATCTTCCCGGCTCCCAGATAAGCTTTGCTGTTTCTTCTTATCTTGACTCATCATTGCCTACATCAAAACCCTAGAAACCTCAACTTTGGGCACTCTAGATTACAGAGAACAGGTGAGGGATACTGTGACTTTGCTTGCCTGGGAATTAGTATTGAGGAAAAGCTCATCGTCTTCGCGACAAAAGTACCCGATTGCACGAGCGTCGACGAGGTGACCCGAATCCCTAATCTGGAGAAGGTGGATTTTCTGGTAGCGCAAGGATAGAATGGCGAGAAGATCATCATAGAGGAAAACGCCCATGTTATATGCCAGATTGACGAAGTCATGGAGGAAAACTCTTTCGTCGAGAATCACTCCGTCGTCTAATCGGAGGAGTATGAAAGTGATTTTGTCGATTGAGGGAACGCCGGGAACGGCTCCAGGAGAAGGAGCGGAGTCGTGGATCTGAGCGGTGGAAGTAGCGAATAGACCGAATCGATGAGTGTGGGAATAAAGGAAGAAGTCTTTACAGATGAGCTCGTTCGCGGAAGCAAGGTTAACGGAGTAGAGTTGAGTGAAGAAGCTATCGAACCTTGAGGAACGGCGAGAAAGAGGAGGAGCCGTGGAGGAATCTTCGGAATCAGAAGAGTATGAGAGCCAAGAAGGACGGTAGACTATGAGTTCTTGGTGGTTTCGGCTGAAACTGATGAGGAAGAGTCCGTCTTCTGTGAATTTGCGGAAACAGTGATCGGGACACTCAACATCGTAGAGTGTGAAGCTTGGAACAAGGTTTTCGTAGAAGTGTCTAGCACGATTCACCTGAAATTTGAGCCAAAATAGAGATGAGAGATAACAACAGAGAAATTACTCAAGAAGAGAGATAGAGGGATTGGACTGACAGAAGCGCCTGGAGGAGAACTGCGGATCTGACGCTCGAAAACCCTAGCGGTGACGTTGCCGCTTGCGAACATTCCTTGCCCAGAGGGCACAATATCGAAAGCTTTGTGGAGTTTCTTCTGGTCACTGGTAAATGGTAAATTGGTGTGGAGGAGACGATGGCAGAGAAACTAATTGCTCTTGTCTTGATTTTTTTTCTTTGGAAAAATCCACTCTTGCCCCAAAATCGGTGTTTAAAAATAGGCCTGAAGCTCCAAATGGGCTCATATTAATCCGTCAACAAATCAGGTAAGCCGAAAATCTAAAAAACCGACGGTAGAATATTTCGGGTTAGGCCTGCCCGTTCGGTTCGGGTGTTCGTTCAGATTTTGTTTGGACTTTTCGGATTTTTGGATTCAAGGTGTAGAATTCGTTTTGATATCTATATATTTCTGGCCATGTTTGGATTCGGGTTTTGGGTTTGGGGGACTTCGGAAGTTCGGTTATTTTGGTTTCATCTAGATTTTAATCGGATCCGGTACTTGAAATACCCAAAAAAGAAAAAAAATGGTTGTTTTTGAATAAAATTTGGTAAATGTTTTAAAAATTATAACTAGCGTTGGATAATTCTATAACTTTTGGGTAATTCGGTTATTTTAATACTAAAATAACATATATTTTCAGGTTAATAATTATAATTTGAATAGTTTAGTTATTTAAGTGAACATATATTTAATGTATTTGTTTATATAATTGTATTTCAGTTATTTCAGATATCTATTTTGATTTGGATTCGGTTTGGGTTCGGCGTGTAGGATATAAACGTCAAAGATCCATTCAATAATCATGTTAGGTTATGTTCGGGTTTGGTGTCATTTTTTGGGTCGGATTCAATTTGGATTTTCGGATCCAAGTAATTTCCAGTCCTATTTCAAATCTAAGATGCTCTCTTCTCTTAAAAACTACTCTCTCGTACTATCAAATAATCTACATAGATAAATACTCAAGCATTCTTATATCTCAAAATCTAATATCTCATTCTCTCAATTATTCTATTATAGTCTTTATTTTTTAATCGAACTAGATGACGATCCATGGATTTAGTTTTATAACCATTTGAGATTAATTTTTTTGTGTTACTATGTGTTATTGATATGAATGTATTTTTCTTTTACTTTTACTTTTAGAGTTTGTATTTTATCTTCAATTGCTGAAATATATTATATTGTTTTTCCATTTTAAGTATGTGAGTATATATTTATATTAGACTATGTAGTTGATAGGAACTTTATAAATTAATAATTTTGAGACTAAAATATTTTATTAATTTATAGAGTTATTAATTTATCGATAAATTAATAATTTATTAATTTAAATTGGAAAATCTATATTTTTTAAATTTGTTTTTATATGTTATACTTTAAAGAAGATTACATATTATATGAACTTGAGGTTATGATTAATAATATCGACCACCAAATAGAGCATATGTGAATAACTTATTGGACTATCCATATAAAATTGATACATGTTCAGATGTTCAGATATTCAAAGTTTATAAAAAATTGTGGACACAATCATCAGTTACACGTAAGGAAGCAATTATCGCGTCTAGAAATCTTCATAGTTTTTTTTATGCGGTTGGAGAAGACGACACCAAATTTTTTTAATTGAATAAGTAAAATTAAATATGAACTCCAAATAGATTTAAGCTTCAAGACAAAACAAAAACACTAGATTCATATTTTACTAAATTATTTAAATATGTATAAATGTATATACTTAACTATTAATTTATGATATTATTGGGACCATATATCTACACGGGGTTTCTATCAAGTTTTATAAAATTTTACATTGACCCAACCCAGAACCGGAGAAATTTATTAATTTATCGTATTTAGTTTATAGAGTTTCTACTATAATTGCAACGTCAAAATTCTGTAAATTTTGTTTGACATAATGGAATCAAAAGTCTTTGATCACGTTATTATAATTTTAAATCGAACTTACTTGACTTGATGGTTCTGAATGTTTTATTATTTTGGGTATATTGTGAATTTTGTTTGCTTATTTTTCTCATGTAAAACATGAGATATGTTAAAAAAATTATCTCACAAAATATGGATAGTCATGTTTTATTACCGTGAGATCTTTCAATATTTAGGCATCAATGTATGTAAATCATGGAAAGATTAATTAGAAACAGAAGGAATAAGCTTAAATTAAAATAGAATAAAAAAAATTAGAAAGTTAAATTGTATTTAATTATGAAATAAAAAGTAAAAACACATGTAGAGAGAAATAAGTTCAAGGGGCTTATTGATAAATCCTTCAGTGAGCCCAAGAGACTTATTGATAACTTCTTAAAGTTGGCAAAGGTAACATTACAAGAAAACAATGTTTTTATGATTGTAATATTAGTCACAAATTAGTCCTAATGTTTTTATGAATGTAATATTAGTCACAAATTAGTCCTGAAATGAGGTGTTACAACTAAATAGCGACTAAATATTATAGTTGTAATTTCGTAGTCGCTAAATCAAATATTCATAAAATTAGTCGTCATTTAACGACTATTTTGTGACTATTATACAATAGTCGCAAATTAGTCACACAATAATCGCCAAATTAGTGACTTGTTTACAACTAATATATGATTAAATCAGCGACTATCTAGCAACTAAACTAATTTAACTGGAATTTAGTAAGGATTTTGCATTTGTTTACCAACTAATGGGTGATTAATTTAGCGACTAAATAGTGATTAATATTTTTTTATTATCAATATTTTATATTTATAAATTAAAATCTAAATTAATAATTCAATATATAATAATAAATATTAATGAATATACTAATCTACAAACGAAAAATAATTAAATAAATTATATTATGCATATTCTCTTTACAATTCATCCACAACCCTAGAAGCAAAATACAACATACACATGAAAGCTATATCGGATAAGGGAAAGCTATACACATGAAAACATACACCTTCTGAGACTTTAAAGTACTCCTCAGCCATTTTAAACTGCAAAAGTTCAAAAGTATTAGACCACGAGGAACGAAAGAGATCAAGACCAAAGGTGTATTGTATGTACCTCTTCATTTGCTCCAAAGTAAGAACTTACAGGCTTATTAGCTACAAATATCCTCAAGAAAGATGAATCAAACAAAATGACATCGAATCCAAAAAAAAATCAGAAAACATAGCCAGAAATTAATGTACCGATGTTGCTGAAACAGAATGAAAGCTTTAAGAAGACGCTGCAACATGAGAAGATTATCGAGATTTTCCCAATCCCTGAAAGAGAGATCAAGTAAAACTCTCACACTCGGGAAATCTTATCGGAGAGATCAAGTATAACACTCAAGTAATCTTGTTTTAAGAGACAGAGTGATTTCACCTCTCTCGAAGCAAAGCAAGAGATAAACCAGAGGTTTCATCAATGGAGAGATTAACCTCCCATGTCTCATTTGAAAGTCCATAGAGACGTTCTATTTCTCTGCATAAAAAATAAAGAATGAAACAAATCTTTAAGAGAAACCACACACAAAAGATTGATTAACTCCATAGCATATAAGCTTAAACAATGATAATACTTACTTTCATAGTCTCCCAAATCGCCATTAACCATGGTCTAATAATATAACATCCAGGATATCGTAATACTCAATCATCTCGTGTTTACAAACCTATGCAAACATGAAAACCAGATGTTCAAAACTTGCTTGGAACAAAAAAAAAAAGAATGTTGAACATGAAACAAATCTTCTTGAGTATTTTGATGTTTTTTCTTGCCTCAATCCACTTCAAGTATGAATCTTCAGTTTAGAATCAAATTTGTTAAATTAAAGTAATCACCAGAAAGTTAAACGAAATTGGTAAACCCTAGAATCATTAATTTGTGAATCGATTAAGCTCATACGAAATCAGAATTTTGTAATAACTTATAAGTAATCAAAATCCGTCCAAAAACAGGACAAAATCGAAGAGGTAGGGGGGCACAAACTCACAAAAAAAAAGAAAAAACTAAAAGAAAAGAGCACCCATACAGCCTTAATAGCTCGAAAAGCTTCTTGCAATCGATTTTACAAATAAGAGAGTTAATAATCACAACGAGCAACTATCAGATCAGCCAAAATCTGTTGGTATAAGAGAAAACATAACGTACTTGTCATCATCGACAGGGACTTCCCACTCTTCGTCATGGAAGGAGATGTAACATTGGGTAAGGAGGAGGAAGGCAGTGGAGGAGTAGATTAGAGGATATGACATGGCGATGGACCTCCATCCCTTTCATGTCGTTTGACATCGGATCCGCCGCCGCGTCTTTCTCTGCGAAACCGGCTGGACCTTTTGACGGACCTATTGTTCCCTCTTCTTTTGGTGGAGAATCAGATACGTTCGAAGACGAGGAACCTTTACTCGACGAGCTCGGTTTGGAGAGGTTTGTTGTGGTTGAGAGATCTGACTTTGATGGTTCGGAAAGGTTTGTTGTGGAGAGATCTATGGTTGATGTGATGAGGTGACTTGGAAAAGCTTCATAGGCGGACGGATTTTGTATTGAGTTGAGAGCCGCGGCGGAGTTGAGTGTCTCGACGAAGAAGAAGGAGTGAGGGCGACTGTGGATTGCGTCAGAAGAGAAGCACTTACTGGTCTCGAAGAAGATGGGTGGATAGCGTGTTTCCGGTGAGTAGTCGTTGTAAGGCGACATAAGCATCTCGTACTCGTCCTCCTCTCTTCGCCATTTCTGAGAATCGAAGTTAGGGTTTTGATTTGGAGAGACAGAGAGAGTGAGAGACACGAAGCAATTAGATTTGGGCGATGAATACAGTTAGAGAGACAGAAGAATCTTTTAGGGTTCGATTTGGGATTCTCAGGCAGAGAATTGAAGAGAAATCAGGAGGAGATGAAGAACTTAGGGTTCCGTTTTGGGAATTGAAGAGAGATGACAGAGAAATTAAATTTTTTCCAAGTCTCGGAGAAATTTTCCTGAGTGTGGGAAATGAGATTTGAGCCGAAAAGGGAAAACTGGGCTTGGGCGGATTCAAAAAATTTGGCAGCCAATCAAACGCCTGAATGTATCAACAATATTTCGATCCACCTCTCGATCAGGTGAACAACCTCCAACAACGTCATCCTCGAACAACATGTAGGAATAGTCGGCAGCCAATCAAACTCTCAACAAGGTGGGGATAGCAACCCCCGAAACAGGAAACGAGAGAGCATTAGTAAGAACGCATCAACAACGCGAAGATTGGTTGATATAGCAATTTAGTCACCAACAACGAGTCAATCGAAGTTTAATTGATCAAATCGCAAGTTTTTCGGAAGAATTTCAAGTCTTAAGAGCTCATAATCATAATCAATCTTCTGGAGAAATCCAAGTCCAACCTTTGCGAACTGCTTCTCAATGGGTAACGTTCGAAGATGATCGAAGCAGAACTAGAGAACTTAGGACACCAACTTCGACTGTACGCCGAGGTTCAAGGTCTGGAGACAACGAAGTGCATGCTTTGAGTACTGACCAATCAATTGTGATTTTAAAAAGAGAATTAGAAGAGATGCGTTCGTTGGTTCATTAGGCAACAAGCATAGCTCCAGAAGTCGATCAGTTGTTTGGGGAAACAGAGAGAAGTACATTCACGTATAACATCATACGTGCACGGGTACCGCTCAATGATAAATTAAGGCTCCAAACTTATGATGGAACCGGAGATCCGGCAATTTACATGAGAGCATTTTTGGAAAAAGTCGGAAGGGCCGAATTCCAAAGAGGAGAGGAAGACGAAGGGAGATGCCAACTTTTCCTCGAGAGCTTAAGGGGGGATGCCCATGCATGGTTTACTAGTTTACCTCTTGATTTAGTCAGTTGTTTTGCTCAATTCCGGGAAACTTTCTTTAGACAATACATGTTGCACTTAGAGCAACAAGCCACCGCATCAGATCTCTCTGCAGTAAAACAAAGATCGAGGGAACCGCTGCGAGATTTTGTTAAAAGATTCAAGGCGATTTACACACGTTTGAGGATAAACGATGATTTGGTGATCGGAACACTTAGTGCGGCAACCTGGTATCAGTCGAGGTTTTGGGATGAGTTATCGACCCATCTCCTCAGTCCATGAATGATGCGTTTCACCGGGAAAATATACATATAAGGATTGAAGAAAATCATGCTGAGCTTGCAAAAGCACATGGGTCTGCAAAGGTGAATGATGAGATGGGAAATTGAGTGTTTTAACACCTGATTTCTACAAGATTTTATCCAACTTATCCCATCTTTATTTCATTTCTCATGCATTTAAGATAGATTTCCGTTTTAGAAGTCCCAGGAGTCCGCATTTGCGTGTTTTGTGTATTTCAGGTAATTTCAGGTCAATAAGAGAGGAAAAGAGCTCTAAAAGGGAGGAAGCAAGTCAAGAAGCAAACGCAAGGAAGCTACTATCGATTGGCCAAGTCTCACATGTATCGAATACATATCGATCGATATGGGATGAAGAATATCGAGACCCATATCGATCGATAGCCAGAAGCCAGAAGCAAAAACAAAAGACCAAAATGCCCTAGCCGACCAAGCCTCCTTAGAAATAGACATTGTCCCATCATGGGAGATACAACTTCTCACATACCACTTTTACCTCATTCTAGGTTTTCTTTTGATACCTAAAGGAGGTAGCTATGTAAATATTTTTCTTTTTCTTTTTTTTTCTTTTTCTTTTATTTATGTTAAACCTTTTATGATTAATTAAAGTTAATTAAGGAGATTAATTAAGAGAGAGAGTAATTATGGGTCTCCTAATTATGGTTAATTAGTTGGTTCTTAGGAAACCAATTAGGCTTAGATCTCCTAATCATGGGTCTTTAGGGGAAGAGAGGAGATGGAGATTGGTGACACCTCCTACCACTCTTCTTAACCTCTACTCTCTCTAATCCTAGTGGTTAGTAGATGAGTCTAAGTGATTAGTTGAGAGGCTTTCTCTAATCCTAATAGATCTATAGAATATTATTTAGGGTTTGAATTGTGGAAACCTTTGCCCACTTATAGCCTTTCAATTGGCTTAACAAGTTAGGAGAGTTATCTAGAGAATTAGTTGAATTCCTAAGAAAATGCTGGATCAATTAATGAGATTAGAATCAAACTTCCACATTAAGAAATGCAAAGGCACTTGTAGTATCTAAGGCCAGTAGATATTTATCTTGATTCAATGGGCCCGTTGATAGATTAAATGCTTAGTGGTACAGTTATCTTTAATCGGATGATCGGGTAGCTAGTAAAACCGCAGTAACAAGTCCCTAACCCGAATTAACAACCTTGATTAGTCAGCTCCCTAAAACCCCAATCAACCTTACTTAATCCTTCCTAATAGTTTAGATTCCTATCTTAGTTAGTTAGAGACTCAAACCAACATCTACAAAAACCCCTTTTTACATTTAGGCTTTCAACTTGGTTTTAAATACAACTTGATAACTTCCACGCTCTTTTGGGTTCGATCTTTCAATTCCTACAACGAGTATAGCTTATACTTGGGCTAAGATTGAGGTGTTTATAAATTTTAAAGCTTGAAAACACCAACACATCAAGTTTTTGGCAAGATTTGTCGAGAAGTATCTAAACCGCTTAGTTAGCCAAACCCTATCATAAAAAATAAAATAAAATTTTTTGTGTCCAACCGCCAATATCGACCCCCTATCGGTCGATACAGCCAATGTATCGACGTGGTATCAGTCGATATCACATCACTATCTGGGTAATCCGACTTGTGTCGACCCTGTATCGATCGACACGGGAATGTATCGATCCTATATCGGTCGATACTAGCTATATTGTAAAATATTATCGTTTATCTGATTTACATGTATCGATCCCATATCGGTCGATAATAGTAGTATATCGATCCTATATCGGTCGATGCTGTATAATATCGTTTACCTATTTTAGTATATCGATCATATATCGATTGATAATAGTTCTGTATCGATCTTATATCGGTCGATAGAAAACATTCTGTAAGATTTTCCAAATAATTTTTATTTTCTTCGAAACATGCTAACAAGTGTTCCACCTCTATTCTCTTGTGTTTTCATGTTGAATGCGAAGAAACAACAGCAAAAGGAACCTCGTTCCACCCACGGACATTGCCAAACTCGAGCAAACTATAAGGAAATAAAAGAAGAACCGTAAAAAGGTCACTTAGTCACCAAGAATGGGAGACCGAATTGAAGGTGCTAACGAAGAAGGAGGTCAAGAACCGGAACAACTAATCGGGAGGTACGATGAGCGAACCCTAATGCCATCACAAACCGAAATCAAAATCTAGGATGGAGAGGACAACCAATTTGATATCAAAGGGATAGTGCTCAACATGGTACTTCAACACCGATTCAACAAAATGACTCACGAGAATCCGCTGGATCATCTAGAAAAGTTCGAAAGGATATGTCAAACCGTCCAAACCGATGGAGCTAACGCCGATGCCTACAAGCTGACTCTATTTCCATTCTCTTTAGCGGACAAGTAGAGCCATTGGGAGAAGAATGTACCAAGTGCCACGGTAAGAACTTGGGAAGATTGTAAAAAGGCGTTACTAAACAAATTCTTCAACCGACAGCGGACAATCAAATTCCGAAATGATATATCAAGCTTCCGCTAAGGTGCTAGTGAAGATTTGCTTGAAGCATGGGAAAGATTCAAGGGATACACCAATGACTACCCACACCATGATTTCAAGAAGGAGCAACTTCTCAACACATTCCACCAAGGATGCCAACCCCAATGGAGATTAGCTCTAACTACATCAAGCCAAGGAATTTTCGTGGATCTCTCTATCTGCCAAGGAGAGAAGATCATAGAAAATCTAGCTCAATCGGAGCATGGCTTGGCTAATTCGCAATTCAAAGAAACCGATACTTCAGAGCTAAAAAAGCTTAAAGAGCAAATTCAGAAGATGGCCAAGAAAACGGAACAATCCTTGCTAATGGGTAGACAAGTTCAAAACCATAAGAGGAGTGCCAACATGGTGCAAGAAGAAGAAGTCTACCAAGTAGAAGACATGAACTTTGTTGCCAATAATGGTCAATACACTCAAGGGTTCAACAACCAAGGAAGTTTTGGTAGACCCAATCAAGGGTATGGTAACCAAGGTTATAGGAGAAATCAAGGGTACAACGGTTATGGTAATCAAGGTGGGAACTATCAGGCCCAATCCTCCAACACAACCTCTCAAGATGAAGGAACCAATTCAATCTTGAAGTAAGTGTTAGAGAGTCAAGGGAAGCATTCAGTTGAGATATCCACCAAGATGAATGAAGTAGCCACCAAGGTAGAAACAAGTCTCGGAGTTATGAAAAAGAAAGTTGATGGATGCTATGCTGATTTGAACAACAAGATGGAAATGCTCTCTAATTACATGAGACTTCTCGAGAGAAGGACGGTCGACCTAGGCCAAGCCTCTCAAGTCACCGCTTCAACTTTTCCCGGTAAACCCGAGCAAAACCCCAAAGATTGTTGTGGAGCGATCAATGGAAGAGATAAATGGGAAGAGTGTGAAGACTATGAGGAGATCCGACACATGTTGAGCGACCCCGAGAACTTTGAGGAGGATAATGAGTTCATATCCGAATTCCTTGAAACATGGCTAGAAGGTAATAAGGATTCCGACTTCGAGGATCAAAGGCATGAAGAGGAGACCTATGAGATGTTCAAGATGGATGAAGAAAGGATGAATGCTGGGAGGATTTACAAAAGTCAAGATGAACCGATGAGAACCGGTGAAGAGGGAATATCGATCGATAGCTTGGTCATATCGACCTATGCATCGATCGATACCAACTACCCAGAAGGAAATAATAGAGTATCGACCACTCTATCGATCGATACTGATGTGCCCACAATCGACAAGATGATGGGAAAACTTCACATAACCGATCAAAGAAGGGATAATCTGAGTTCATCTATACAATCTAGGAGGGTACCATTCCCCGTAGCAAGGTTTACTCAAGCTCAAGTAGAAGAGTATGAAATGTTCAAGAAAGCCGTGGAACAAGAGTCTATAGAACTTCCAGTCACTTTGAGCATTGGGAACATGAAAAAGATGAGAACCCTTGTGAAATCAATCACAAATGATAAGGGGAAGAGTACTAAAGCAGCAAGGGTATTCGAAAGAGAAGAACGAGAGAGCAAAACATGGGCAAGAAGTGTGAAGAAGATGAGTGATCCGGGACCGTTCTCAATTCCTTGTCACTAAGGGAGTATGAGGATCAAGGAAGCTTTGGCGGACAAGGGAGCAAACATTAATGTGATATTACAAACCCTTATAGCCAAGCTAGGCATCACTGAGCTCGAGCCGCACTTCAAGAAGATAGCCCTAGCCGATGCCACAACAAGAACTCCTAGAGGAATAGTGAGAAATGTTCCAATTGGAATGAAATGATGGATTGTGTCCACCGACTTGGTAGTAGTAGAAGCAATGAAGAATGATCCGGTACCTCTAGTCCTTGGCCGCCCATTCCTAGCTACCGTGGAAGCACAAATTGACTTTGAAAACATGAAGATCACATTCACAAGACTCGGTGATCAAGTCTACAACCGAGCCTCAACTCCTTTTGATGTTATCCTAGGTAGGATCTAGTCCCTGAATGACTCCAAGAGGTTGTGAAAGTGATGGTGTGATGATCAAGGTTGCGGAAGTGAAGTTATGGTGGTGAAAGTTGCGGTTTTGTGAAACTTGAAGTGGATGGATCCGAGACAAGGGGTGGAATGGATGATACTTCTCAAGGATGGTGGAAGATCCTTGGACTATCTACTTGATCTGTGTGAATAGCAAATGCCAGACACGGTGGGAAAGAGATGAACTGAAGTGAAACTTCCAAGGGGTGCGAAGATTTCCTTAGACTTTCGACTCTTGAGAGGAATGAGAAAGTGTTCCAAAATTTCTTGTTCAAGAGGATGATCAAACGAGTTTAAGAAGAAGATTTGATAATAAAATGTTTGATAATCTAAATAGAGGACCAATAGGTCTTACATATAATGTTCAGCATGCATAGGAAATAGCTAAAGACTTAATAAAAACATTAAACACACAAAGGCTAAAGATTAAAGACTAAACATTAATGAAAGCTTGACTAGACTCTTGATCTCCTCTTCATGCACGAAATTTGTAGATAGAATTGGGCTTGAGTTTCCATAAAGAGGCATTTATTAAAGTGTTGTGAACAAGCCTCATTAAAAACCTTGTTTAGAAAAACCCAATGGGACAAAACCAAACCAAGGGAAAAAGAATGCAAGTCACAACACCTCTCTTGATGAATTGTGTAGGTGGCTTGGATCACAACTAGGGTAGTTGGATTAGCACACACTAAACTGCCATGGATGGTGTTGAGAAGGTGCTGTAGTGTTGTCTTAAGTTTGGTTTGCTTGGATCGGGTAATGGGGCCATTGAAGATTTGTAGAGTTTTTTCTTCATTATCCGCAGGTTCTAGCTTCTCCTTAGCTTCTTCATCCTCTTGTTCTAGCTGCTGCTTTGGTTGAAGTTCCTTGATGGCCATGCTCACATCATCCTCTCCTAGTTGAGAAGGATTTGACCTCAAATCGGTTCCTTCTGCACAAAAGAAAACTAAGTCAGTAACATCAAAGCTAGAAATCTCAATAAACTTACCTTGGAGCTCAAGCTCCTAAGAATTGTGTTTGATTCGTCTCGCTTGGTTGAAAGCTTCAGCGATCAGTTTGGACCCTCTTTTAGTTGGAGATCGTTTCTTTCTCTCCAATCTCAAAGATTATCCTAAAATGGGTAATGGTCTTCTTATTCTGGACCAAGATGACTCCATTTCCAGTTTGCACAAAGACAATTGTCAAGGGATCTTCTAACTTCAGTGACTCCTTCTTCGTTCCTGCAATGTTATCAACACCTTTGGCAAAGAGCTAGTGCATTATTACAATCATGAAATAATAAACACATGAGAATGTCTCAACTTGGATCATAACATTATCCTTTTCATGTTCCTCTTTCCTAAGACAAAAATTTGATCCCAAATATTCTTTGAACAAGCCTAACTTTTTCTCAGTGTTTTCTGGATGAAATAAACTCATAATCATTGTTCCTAAAACATGAGAAACAAGCAGAGTCAAAGAAGTACTTATCTGATTAAGGCCATCAATATGTTTGTCACTTGTTCTCATCAAAGCTATTGGTGTTGGATCTGGGGGTTCTTCTTGGATCATAGAAAAATCCTTGACGTTTTTATGCTCCATTGGTTCAAGAAAAACTCGCACAACTGTCTTCTTAAGCCACACATGGTAAAACCACGTTTTTGGGGCATGAAATTCAGCTTACTATCCTCTATACTCACAACAAAATCTCGAGACAAGCGATCATAGGTGCAACAGACATAATCAAGTCTACTAGCAAGCAAATTCTTACTTAGAGCATCTAAAACATAATTCACTTGTTTAGTAGGATCATCTAAGTTAAGATTCAGAATGCTATCATAGTAAACAACTTCTCCAAAGAACAGTTCAACAACATTCAAAGCTCTAGTGAGTTTATCAATACTTTTTAAAACAAAGTTCAACAAAGAACAACTAGGCTTACAAAACTTATTTTTTTTTAAATAGAAAACCTCCATGCCTAAAGAATTTCTTATGCTCAAATTCTTCACAAAATGGAAGCACATTCTTCAAGTTATCATTTGAATGGTAAAGCCTTTTAATGTGTCCAAATTCCAACGAGTCATCATTAGGGATGAGAAGAGATGCATACCTTGGAATTATTGTAACATCCACAATATTTTCCTTACCTTTCTCATTAAGAAATGTCTCAACGAGTGTTCGTGGGTCAAAGTTAACCGGTTGTTTGGCTGCTAGTTCTGTTGTGCCATCGGCATGAGAGTTGGGTGTAATAAGGTCTTCCTCAACAAACAAATCTCGCAAAGAAGAGTTAGGCACACATAATCGATTATCATAAAACAAGACTCGGTGATCAAGTCTACAACCGAGCCTCAACTCCTTTTGATGTTATCCTAGGTAGGATCTAGTCCCTGAATGACTCCAAGAGGTTGTGAAAGTGATGGTGTGATGATCAAGGTTGCGGAAGTGAAGTTATGGTGGTGAAAGTTGCGGTTTTGTGAAACTTGAAGTGGATGGATCCGAGACAAGGGGTGTAATGGATGATACTTCTCAAGGATGGTGGAAGATCCTTGGACTATCTACTTGATCTGTGTGAATAGCAAATGCCAGACACGGTGGGAAAGAGATGAACTGAAGTGAAACTTCCAAGGGGTGCGAAGATTTCCTTAGACTTTCGACTCTTGAGAGGAATGAGAAAGTGTTCCAAAATTTCTTGTTCAAGAGGATGATCAAACGAGTTTAAGAAGAAGATTTGATAATAAAATGTTTGATAATCTAAATAGAGGACCAATAGGTCTTACATATAGTGTTCAACATGCATAGGAAATAGCTAAAGACTTAATAAAAACATTAAACACACAAAGACTAAAGATTAAAGACTAAACATTAATGAAAGCTTGACTAGACTCTTGATCTCCTCTTCATGCACGAAATTTGTAGATAGAATTGGGCTTGAGTTTCCATAAAGAGGCATTTATTAAAGTGTTGTGAACAAGCCTCATTAAAAACCTTGTTTAGAAAAACCCAATGGGACAAAACCAAACCAAGGGAAAAAGAATGCAAGTCACAACACCTCTCTTGATGAATTGTGTAGGTGGCTTGGATCACCAACTAGGGTAGTTGGATTAGCACACACTAAACTGCCATGGATGGTGTTGAGAAGGTGCTGTAGTGTTGTCTTAAGTTTGGTTTGCTTGGATCGGGTAATGGGGCCATTGAAGATTTGTAGAGTTTCTTTTTCATTATCCGCAGGTTCTAGCTGCTCCTTAGCTTCTTCATTGGCTTCTTCATCCTCTAGTTCTAGCTGCTACTTTGGTTGAAGTTCCTTGATGGCCATGCTCACATCACCTTTGGACCATTGTGGGGCTATCTATGATGACTATAAGCAAGAATTTGTGGGAGAAAATGATGTTGAGGTAGAATTGAATGAATTTGATAGTAGGGAGGTGCTTGCAATGAACCTATGCCATGCCGTCATGACTAGTGACGAAGAAGAGACAAACCAAGAAGACATGGTGATCAAGTACCACATTTTCACGGAGATGTTGGAAGAAAGCCTCACCAATAACCCGGAACAAACGGAGATGTTCTACCTACTTCGCAAGGCACTTCACAAGGTGTTACTAAGACTCCCAAAACTTCAACAAATGAGGAAGGTTTGACCATTGAAGGTCTTCCTATACAAGTTCTTCACCGATCTTGACGAGTCAAAGAGAGTGTTTGCTGACCGGGAAGTAGGAACAAGCGCCCAGCAAACCACAAACTGAAGAATCCATGTCTTACCACATCTTAGGATGCTCGATACTCAAGCTCTAGACGAGACAAGCCTCGATGCTCTATCCATTGCCTCGGGAAGAGGAAAAAATAGACCATATCAATTCCCCAACTTGAATGAGAACCCGAGCCAACAAGAAGCTCAAGAGAGGCACACCTACCGTATCCCGACCCTAGCCACCCAAGCGGCCGAAAACGAGACAACTCTTCTTCTCTAGCCTCATGCATTCTATGATGGATCAATCCACGATCGGGTAATGAGTATAAGGAGTAACTCGTATTTCACCTACATCAGCGCAAGATTGAATGAAGAAGCCATTTTCGCTGATCAAAACGCTGAGCTCCTCACCAACCCAATCAAAATTATCCTCTAAAGCATAGGAGATGAAGAGATGGAACGAAGCTACCACAGATCTAACTCTAGATCCAAATTTGGGCAAAAGTAAGTCCCACTATCCATCAAACCATTGTAAATACCACTAGCTTTAGGATTTTGTGGATTTTACCTCTCTCGATTTGATTCCACCAGGACGGTGTCAATTAAGTCCGGGGGAGGATCTTATAGTTACTAATGTCATTTTTCTCTTTTCAAAGCATTTCAAAGCATTTCTCGCATGTAGTCGCATTAGTATGCTAGGATAAGAGTAGAATCGAGTCTAGAAACCTTAGGACGCATAAATAAGCATGATTTGAAATTTTGATTTCCTTTGAAAAAGCTCTTTTCAAATGGTTTGTATCATAAGGTAGAGAAAGAAAAGAATTCACAAAAGTGGAAATTCTTATCTTTCATTCAGTGATCTCAAAACTTTTTCAATCCACTAAGCATTGCATGAAATAAGCTTAACCTCATCCTTATTCGGTTTAAAATTGAGCTCACTAAGTTTTGTTAAGGAAATTTTGAAAGAACAACCTTGTGGTACCCTATATACACATTTGGATCCTCTTTTTCCTTTTACAACTCTCTTGTGGATCCAAATGGCCATTTTCAACGATGGTTATTCCTACCTTTACCTAAACCTTTCTTTTAGACCCATACATTACTTGTGAGTGAATTGTGAAGCCTTTTTCGAGCGCATACTTTGCAAAACATGTTGAGCCTCGATATCGACAAGGCTAAGATTTTCATGTAGAAGTTCACTCACGTTTGAGCTTAAAAAGTAGGTCTAGGATAGGATAGGATGGGATTGGGATGAATCCAGTTGGGAAGGAAAGTGGAAAATGTGTATAAATGAGTAGAAAAGTAAAGAGAAACTTGGTCTATAAAAAAAAAAGGAGAAAGAGAGAAAGAGAGATTAAGAAAGGAAGAAATCAAGGCAAAAAACCTTTTATCATTGGTAGATTAGGATGAGAAATAAGTTTGCTTTGGATCTAATACACAAACTTAGGGTATGATACAAATGGGGGATAAAAGGGTACATGACAGTCTAAACCTTGTATGCACCAATTGTTCTTGACTCTTAGTATTTTGCGAAAGTACCGTTCATTTTGAGAAAAACCCATGTTCTTAAATAAACCTTCTTATTACGATCTCCAAAACCTTTTTCTTACCAAACCAAGCAAATTTGATTTGATCAATCTCCTTAACAAAATCTCACCGCTGATCTTTAATTTGATATAAAAGAGGTTAAGTAAGTAGATTGCAATGTGGATTAATAGGGTTTGGTGGATGAAGACAATTGAATGAATAGAGAATATGTTTTTAAGGAGGAACATTCTTTCTTTTGCCATTCTCTTGAATTAATAATCAACAAACCATGTAATCTATACCAAAGGATTTCAAACCTTTCTCTTGAAGACGAGCCTTTGTTTACTCGAGGACGAGTAAAAGGTAAGTCAGGGGGAATTGATGAGATGGGAAATTGAGTGTTTTAACACCTGATTTCTACAAGATTTAATCCAACTTATCCCATCTTTATTTCATTTCTCATGCATTTAGGATAGATTTTCGTTTTAGAAGTCACAGGAGTCCGCATTTGCGTGTTTTGTGTATCTTAGGTAATTTCAGGTCAATAAGAGAGGACAAGAGCTCTAAAAGGGAGGAAGCAAAGGCAAGAAGCAAAGGCAAGAAGCAAAGGCAATATTTGTTGTGGTTTACTAGTTTACCTCTTGATTTAGTCAGTTGTTTTGCTGAATTCCGGGAAGCTTTCTTTAAACAATACATGTTGCACTTAGAGTAACAAGCCACCGCATCAGATCTCTCTGCAGTAAAAAAAGGATCGAGGGAACCGTTGCGAGATTTTGTTAAAAGATTCAAGGCGATTTACTCACGTTTGAGGATAGACGATATTTGGCGATCGGAGAACTTAGTGCGGCAACCTGGTATCAGTCGAGGTTTTGGGATGAGTTATCGGCCCATCTCCTCAGTCTATGAATGATGTGTTTCACCGGGAAAATACACATATAAGGATTGAAGAAAATCGTGCTGAGCTTGCAAAAGCACATGGGTCTGCAAAGGTAAATGATGAGATGAAAAATTGAGTGTTTTAACACCTGATTTCTATAACATTTTATCCAACTTATCCCATCTTTATTTCATTTCTCATGCATTTAGGATAGATTTCCGTTTTAGAAGTCCCAGAGTCCGCATTTGCGTGTTTTGTGTATTTCAGGTAATTTCAGGTCAATAAGAGAGGAAAAGAGCTCTAAAAGGGAGGAAGCAAGTCAAGAAGCAAAGAAAAGTAAGCTACTATCGATTGGCCAAGTCTTACCCATATCAAAGATAAATCGATCGATATGGGATGTGGAATATCGAGACCCATATCGATCGATAGCCAGAAGCCATTAGCAAAAAAAAAGACCAAAATGCCCCTAGCCGACCAAGTCTCCCTATAAATAGACCTTGTCCCATCATGGGAGACACAACTTCTCACATACCACTTTTACCTCATTTTATGTTTTCTTTTGCTACCCAAAGGAGGTAGCTATGTAAATATATATATATATATATATATATATATTTTTTTTTTTTTTCCTTTTTATTTATGTAAAACCTTTTATAATTAATTAAAGTTAATTAAGAAGATTAATTAAGAGAGAGAAAGGATAATTATGGGTCTCCTAATTAGGGTTAATTAGTTGGTTCTTAGGAAATCAACTAGGCTTAGATCTCCTAATCATGGGTCCTTAGGGGAAGAGAGGAGATGGAGATTGGTGACACCTCCTATCACTCTTCTTAACCTCAACTCTCTCTAATCCTAGTGGTTAGTAGATGAGTCTAAGTGATTAGTTGAGAGGCTTTCTCTAACCCTTATAGATCTATGGAATATTATTTAGTGTTTGAATTGTGGAAACCTTTGCACACTTATAGCCTAGATTCACGGTTGTATCCTTTCAATTAGCTTAACATGTTAGGAGAGTGATCTAGAGAATTAGTTGATTTCCTAAGAAATTGTTGGATCAATTAATGAGATTAGAATCAAACTTCCACATTAGGAAATGCAAAGGCACTTGTAGTATCTAAGGCCACTAGATATTTATCTTGATTCAATGGGGCCATTGATAGAGTAAATGCTTAGTGGTACGTTTATCTTTGATCGGATGATCGGGTAGCTAGTAAAACCGCAGTAACAAGTCCCTAACCCGAATTTACACCCTTGATTAGTCAGCTCCATAAAATCCCAATCAACCTTAAATAATCTTTCCTAGTAGTTTAGATTCTTAATCTTAGTTAGTTAGAGACTCAAACCAACATCTACAAAAACCCCTTTTTACGTTTAGGCTTTCAGTTTGGTTTTAAATACGACTTGATAGCTTCCGCGCTTCTTTGGGTTCGATCCCTCAATTCCTACAACGAGTATAACTTATACTTCGGCCAAGACTGAGGTGTTTATAAATTTTAAAGCTTGAAAACACCAACACATCAGTGAATAAAGAGACGAAACCTGAGGAGAAAGGAGAAGAACGACGAACATAAAAAAATCAACCTCGGAAAGACAAGTCAAAGTCAAAAATATCTTTTTGCGTGATCGATCCACAAAAAAGAAGTACACATATACTCGAGAACCTGCCGCTCTGGCCCTTCCGTGGTGTGAATAACATAAAAGACCGGGTCATAAAACCGAGGACTGCCGAAACCAGAAAAATCATTTAATGGCTATCCGATTTGAGCAAGACCGAGAAAAAGAGAGGCCTAAAGCAAGGGAAATAGAGGAAACAATAAAGATGCGGAAGAAGTAAGGATCCTACCCCCCACCACCACCAACTCAGAGTGTTAAAGTTAGCTCTTGTGTTAAAGTTTTAGCTACGGTGCATAAGATTTAGCTAAGTTTGACAAGTTTAAGCCCTAGCGCCAAAGTTTTAGCTCTGGTACCAAGATTTAGCTCTGGTGCCAAAATTTTAGCAAAGTTTGACAAGTTTTAGCTCTTGTACTAAAATTTTAGCTTTGGTGCACACGGTTTAGCTAACTTTGACAAATTTTAGCTGTTATGCCAAATTTTTAGCTAATTTTGACAAGTTTTAACTCCAGTGTCAAAGGTTTAGCTTTGGTGCACCAGTTTTAGCTAAGGTTAGAAAGATTTAGCTGTGGTGCAAAAGTTGAAGCTAGGGTGCAAATGTTGAAGCTAGGGTGCGTAAGGTTTAACTAAGTTTGATAAGTTTTATCTTTGGTGCACAAATTTTAGCAAATTTTGAAAAGTTTTAGCTCCAGGGTCAAAGGTTTAATTAAAGTTGAAAAGATTTAGTTGTGGTTCCAAAGATTTACCAATGGTGCATAAGGTATAACTAAGTTTGACAAGTTTTAGTTGTGGTACAAGAGTGTTAGCTAATTTTGACAAGTTTTACTTCTTGAGTTATTGTTTTAGCTATGGTGCACAAGTTTTAGCCAAGGTTGACAAGTTTTAGTTCTGGTGCCAAAGTTTTAGCGAAGTTTGACAATTTTAGCTCTGGTGCAAAAATTTTAGCTACGCTGCACAAATTTTAGTTAAGGTTGACAAGATTTAGCTCTGATGCCAAAGTTTTAACTATTGTGCACAAGGTTTAGCAAACTTTGACAAGTTTTAGCTGTGAAGCCAAAGTTGTAACTAATTTTGACAAATTGTAGCTCTAGTGTCAAAGTTTTAACTATAGTGCACAAGTTTTAACTCTAGTGCCAAAGTTTTGGAAATTGTGCACAAGTTTTGGCTATGTTTGAAAAGTTTTAGCTTTGGTGATAAAGGTTTAGAAATAGTGCACAAGTTTTAACCCTAGTGCTAAAGTTTTAGAAATAGTGTACAATTTTTCGTTATGTTTGAAAATTTTTAGCTCCGGTGCCAAAGATTTAGCAATGGTACACAACTTTTAGCTAAATTTGACAAGTTTAGGTATGGTGCACAAGTTTTAACTAATGTTGAAAAGATTTAGCTGTTGTGCCAAATATTTAGCTATGGTGCACAAGGTGTAACTAAGACTATCAACAATGGTTTGAAGTTTCAACACCCTCCACATCATATCTCTCTCTTTCACATCCTCTTCTCTCTCTTTCACCTGATAATTCAACACCCACTAAAATTTTATATCTTACAATGGTTTGTTTAATAAAATTCAACACCCTACCCCACCATTTTTTATTTCGTTATTTTATTTCTTTTATGTTTTAGTTTTTCTTATTAGTTATTATTAATAACGATTATCGTTTAAAATTCAATTACCGTAACTAAAAGTTAACTATTTTTTTTAATTTTTTTAGTTTTTTTAATTTTTATATTCTTAATTAAAAAAATGCAAGTAGTAAAAACAATAATAAAGAAAGTCATTATTAAAACAAACAAAATAACGAAAAACTTAAAATGCAATACAATACAATAAGAAACACACAATACAATTAATAAAACATACATAACTTAATTAGTACAATATATTCAACTCACAACTTAAAGTCTTTTTAATCACTTGACATTCCGAATCTTGCCCATATGTGTTTGATTAGATCGGCTTGCAATTCGTGATGCACACTTGAATCATGCAACTCAGATCTAGCACGAACATGATTTGCAAATGCAGGTAGCACCTCGGTCGAGAATGGTTGCGGTGTACTAGACCCACTTGCCTCAACTTGATCATAATTGGTCCATCGTTGAAGATACATATCACGTTCATCCTCAACAATCATATTATGCAATATGATACATGACCTCATAATGATAGCCAATCCGGCTATGTCCCACAAGCGAGCTGGTTCACGAATGATTTTAAATCAAGCCTGCAACACTCCAAATGCACGTTCGATGTCCTTCCGACATCCCTCCTGAACTTGTGCAAATAACTTGCCTGACTCCCTTTGAGGAAGCCTAATCGATTTGACGAAAGTCGGATAAGAAGGATATATACCATCAACAAGATAATACGCCATATTATACGGACGTTGGTTCACGAAGAAGTTCACTCTTGGAGTATTTCCCTTTTCAACATCATCAAACACTAGTGAACGATCTAGAACGTTTATATCGTTCAATGTGCCTGGACATCCAAAAAAAGCATGCCAGATCCATAGATCATGGGATGCAACTGCTTCAAGAATAACAGTGGTGGTTCCCTTATCTCCCCTATTAAGTTGTCCTTCCCACGCTGTAGGACAATTTTTCCATTCCCAGTGCATGCAATCAATACTCCCAATCATCCCCCGGAACCCTCGTAGTTCACTAACATGCAAAATTCTCTGTAGGTCCTCTTGAGTTGGGGCTCTGAGATACTCTTGCTCGTACAATTGTATGATTCCCTTAAAGAATCTACGCAAGCACTCCAGAGCTGTAGTACCTCCAATTTTGATGTATTCATCCACCGCATCGGCCGCTACACCATATGCTAGCATTCGCATGGCTGTGGTACATTTTGCTAATGGAGATATACCTTCTTTATTGGCTGCGTCAAATCGTTGGGTGAAGTAGTCGTCATTGCTTGATAGGTCCCCAACTATCCGGAGGAAAACATGTTTTCGCATCCGGAATCGCCGACGAAACATTGCATCGTCATATGTAGGATGGTTGACAAAGTAGTCGCCAATCAGTCTTTGATTTGCCGCTGCATGATCTCTCTTGACGTATCTTCTCTTCATACGAGATGGATAGTCTTCCTCTATTTTCTTTCGATGCTCGCTAAAATGGTTGAGGATATAATTATCTTCAATTTCAGACTGCCTTTTGTAAGCTTCGACATCAAAAGGAAATTTTGATGGATCTATTGAGATTTTCTTAGTAAGATGAGATTTGTGGTATTGGTACATAAATAGAAGAATGAGTCCCCATTTATAAGAAAATGGAACCAACGAATTGAGTGGTTGGAGGATAAGATGATGCCATTAAAAGCCAAAACTCGCGGATTACATTGACGAAAAGTCATGGGCACTTGACAGCATTATTAAATCATGTTGAGTGGTTGGAGGGTAAGATGTTTCCATTAAAAGCCGAAACTCACGGATTACATTGAAAAAAAAGTCATGGGCACTTGACAGCATTATTAAATCATGTTGAGTGGTTGGAGGATAAGATGTTTCCATTAAAAGCCGAAACTCACGGATTACATTGAAGAAAAAGTCATGGACACTTGACAGCATTATTAAATCATGTTGAGTGATTGGAGGATAAGATGTTTTCATTAAAAGCCGAAACTCATGGATTCATTGACGAAAAGCCGAAACAAACATTATTAAAGGAGAAAGTGACAAACAAACATTATTAAAGCATGGAGTGACAAGATACAAGCATTGAGTGACATGATAGAGATAGCCATTTGTTACTATAGTTAATTTCCAAATAATTCGTAACTCAACTCCTCCAACAGCTTTCTACCCTTGTCATTGAGATGCTCCTTTTCGCTTAGCTTCATCCACAACTTCATCTGCTTAGCCCGAGTCTTTTCTTTCATCAATTGGTTTGCCTCCTCTTGCCTTTGGGTTGCCTCATTTTGTCTTTGGTTAGCCTCATCTTGCTTTCGGGTTGCCTCCTCTTGACTTCGAATTGCCTCCTCTTGCAACATGGCTATTTTCTTGCAAGCGTTCCAACTCTTGCATCTTCATTTGTCTGTACTCAGTAAATTCTTCGTTGACCACTTCCAAGGCTGCACCCTTACCTTTCTTTTTAGCTTTTTTCTTTGCTGCGTCTCTGCCCATTGGACGAACATTTGATCCTACAGAGTTGGAGTCATTAGCATCACTCTTGTGAGATCTCTTCGAGCAACTGCTTCCAGAGCCATTATTTCCTCCTACCTGACTACCATAACGTGGTTGATCACGCACAGCGATCCATTATTTCATTAAATTGAAATTACCATTACCATCATCTGTATATATTTCATGCGCTTTCGCCAATACGTTCTGCTCCGACCACCCGCTTCGTTGCATACCCTGAGCGTTAGCGTAAGCGCCAATCCATTTTCCCAATTTTTGGTTCACGTAGTTGTAATGATTTCTGCATGAACTTCCACCACGTGGAGGATCAAATGAGCAATGCTCATTACAATACTCAACAAATTTTCCCCAAAATGATTCGCTCTTTTGGTTTCTGCCAACAATGCTGTCTGTTCCAAATTTCATCCACCCACTCAGTAGCACCAAATTTTGCTCAGTGGTCCATTTGGGGCTTTTTCGGGGAGCAGAGGTTGAATCCATTGCATTTGGAGTGGATTTATTAACATCACTTATATCACCAAAAGCCATTTGTGTAGAAAATCCGGGAAATTCAGTGGCTCCAGAGTTCGGAACAATCACATTACCCGCTGAAGTAGAAGAATAAGGGGGTGGTTGAGATGAATATGACATTCCCAAACCATAGTAAGGATGATAGTTTGGAATAGTTGACGGCATGAAGAAACTTGGTGAAAAACCATAATTTGACATATTTCGGGGTTGGTTGGAAGATTGATTTTGAAGTGGATAATTGTTGGGATTTGGGTAGTTAAAAGGGTAATTAGAAGAATTTTGGGTGTTAGAAGGGTCATTGTTTGGATCCATTTTTTCAAAGAAGACAGAAAAAAGATAAAAACGAGAGTTTATGAGAGGCTAAATAGAAAATTATTATGAAGAAGATGGTTTTTTTTTCCTGTGTCCAAATCTAATGAAACAAGTCTCTATTTATAGATTATAAAAAATGATGAATTTTGGTATAATTTTTTATTTTTGTTATATAATATCATATATATAATAATAATTACATTCTATTATGTAAAATATATATATATATATATATATATATATATATATTTATCTTAGCTCCATATCTCTTTTATTGACATCAACTTACTATTTTTTTTCCACTGAAAATTTCTCTCTCTATTCCCATGATGACATGTGTCCCATTATCAAGTTTTCAGCTAGTTAAAAAGATTCAACTCAATTTAATCCACGGAGGATTCTGAAATTTATTCAACTCCCCATTGTAAGGAATCAACTGTTGAATTTAAAATTCAACGGGTCCACTGTAAGTGGTCTAAGTTTGGCAATTTTTACTTGTGGTGCCAAAATTTTATCTAATTTTGACAAATTTTAGCTTTTGTGTTAAAGTTTTAGCTATGGTGCATAAGTTTTATCTAAGGTTGACAAGTTTTAACTCTCGTGCCAAAGTTTTAGCGAAGTTTGACAATTTTAGCTCTGGTGCCAAAATTTTAGCTACGTTGCACAAGTTTTAGCTAAGATTGACAAGATTTACCTTTGATGCCAAAATTTTAACTATGGTGCACAAGGTTTAGCAAACTTTGACAAGTTTTAGCTGTGATGCCAACGTTGTAACTACTTTTGACAAGTTTTAGCTCTAGTGTCAAAGTTTTAACTATGGTGCACAAGTTTTAACCCTAGTGCCAAAGTTTTGGAAATTGTGCACAAGTTTTGGCTATGTTTGAAAAGTTTTAGCTTTGGTGATAAAGGTTTAGACATGGTGCACAACTTTTAGCTAAATTTGACAAGTTTAGCTATGGTGCACAAGTTTTAACTAAGGTTGAAAAGATTTAGCTTTTGTGCAAAAGATTTAGCTATGGTGCACACGGTGTAACTAAGTTTGACAAGTTTTAGCTCTAGTGCCAAAGTTTTAATGAAGTTTGAGAAGTGCTAGCTCTGGTGCCAAGATTTAGCTCTGGTATAAATTTTTTAGCTATGGTGCACAAGGTTTAGCTAATTTTGATAAATTTTAGCTATTATGCCAAAGTCTTAGCTAATTTTGACAAGTTTTATCTCCAGTGTCAAAGTTTTAGCTATGGTGCACAAGTTTTAGGGTTAAAAAGATTTAGCTGTGGTGCCAAAGTTGTAGCTATGGTGCACAAGGTTTAACTAAGTTTGATAAGTTTTAGCTTATTTTGAAATTTTTTAGCTCATGGGTCAAAGTTTGAAGTAAGGTTGAAAAGATTTAGCTGTGGTGCTAAAGATTTAGCTATGGTGCTCAAGGTGTAACTATGCTTGACAAGTTTTAGCTATGGTGCCAAAGTTTTTGCTAATTTGACAACTTTTACCTCTTGTGCTAATGTTTTAGCTATGGTACACAAGTTTTAGTTAAGGTTGACAAGTTTTAAGTCTTGTGCCAAAGTTTTAGCGAAATTTGACAATTTTAGCTCTGGTGTCAAAATTTTAGTTACGCTGCTCACGTTTTAGCTAAGGATGAAAAAATTTAACTCTGGTGCCAAAGTTTTAACTATGGTGCACAAGGTTTAGAAAACTTTGACAAGTTTTAGCTGTGATGCCAAAGTTGTAACTAATTTTTACAAGTTTTAGCTCTAGTGTCAAAGTTTTAACTATGGTGCACAAGTGTTAACCTGATATGATCCTACCAAGCAGAAAGGACTTGAAACATGATGAAGGACTTGAATCCAATGAGCAGCTTGAATCAGAGCTTGATTAAGAAACAAGTTCCAACTAAAGAAGAGTCGAAACTGATCACAAGACGAATCTACAACAAAGCTGATGAATCTGAGTTCACTAAACACACAGATATGACTCGCTTGTCTTTGTCAAAAGAGCCAAATGCAGGTTTTGGAGCAAGCTTGAAACGTCCAAGAAGAACCACGAGGAGAGAGGAAGATAAACGGTTCAAGCCACCTGATTTGGATCAAGATAAACATCAACACATCAATTGCTTCATATTGATCAAAGAAGCACCCCCAGATGCAACCTAAAAGCCAAAACCGAATCTAAACAGATTCCAAGGTAAGTATGTTATTAGTTTGAGCTCCAAAGTTACTGACCTTGTGAATTTCATTGCATGTGAATAAGATTTGAGGTCAAATCCTTTTCAAGTGGGAGAGGATGATATGATCTTGCCAAGCACAAAGGACTTGAAACATGATGAAGGACTTGAACCCAATGAGAAGCTTGAACCAGAGCTTAAAGGAGCTAAATATGGAGCAAAGGAACAGCTTTTAGTAGTAGAAACAAAGGAAGAAGAAGAAGCTCCACACACCCCACTTGATCCAAAGACTAGATCTAAGACTTTGAATTCAAGCAAGCTTTGGACAATCTTATACACACTATCAAGGGGAAACTTGAGTGTGCTTATCCAGCTACATTAGTTGTGATGAAGTCACTCAAGAATTCATCAAGAGAGGTATTATAGACTGCACTCTTTTTTTCTTTACTTTGTTTTGTCCTAATGGATTTTCTAAATAAGGTTTTTAATGAGGCAAGCCCATAACACTTTCACATAAGCCTCTTGATGAAATACAAGCTCAATTCTACCTATTAATCACGTCCTAATTGAAGAGGAAGGGCGTAGTTTTAGTTAATTGAATTTGGTATTTGTAAACTTAATGATCAGACTTTGACTCATTAAGTATTTTCTATTTCCTAAGTTTTCTAGTTCCTAAGCATCTTAAAACACTATACGTATGTGTGATTCTTCTTCTTTTTAGATTATCAAACCTTTTTATCAAAAACCTTTCTCTGAAATTGTTTGATCAAACACCTCTTGCTTAGTTGTATTCGGATCTTGTGTCCTTGCACGAAAGCAAACTTCTTCTCTATGGTATTCGGATATCATCTCCTTGCCTTAGATAAGTCTTGGAAGTTTAGGGTTCTTCCACAAACCTTAGAAGTTTCTTTCGATCAACCATTAACTGATCATACCATTCACTTCTACTCCGCAATCCATCATCAAATCATTCATCTCTGATCCTTGAAACCACGTTAAAACATCTCCATAAACTCATCAATTGCAGATCAGACTCTGTTCCATCTTCTTATGGCGTCTATCTCAAGGATCTCTCAATGAAATCAAACACAGGCCACAAAGTGCATAAAAGGGACATGATCCTATCACCTAGGATCACATGAAGTGGTAGCAGAGCAAGCTTTGTGCCAGGTTGTGTTGTTTTCAAACTGATCATCTCTTTTACAGTTTCTGTAACTTTTGTGACTCTTCGTATTCTCTGTGATCCGTAAATTTTTGTGATTAAAACCTATTAGAACTTGTTCTTTAGAGTCTAATCTATCTAGTTTAGGCTTTGGAATCATCTGAAACAAAGAAGAATCACGAATTCTAGGCTGATCAAAAACTTACAACTTTCTGCAACTTTTCTGCAGATTGTGACTTTTTAAAGTATATTAGATCTTGGAGTTCAAAGTTAAAACCTGTTAAGATCATGTCTATTAGGGTCAAAGTTTTCTAGTTTATGTTATGGATTCACCAGAAACTGAGCAAAATTCAAAGAATTCTAGAAAGAAGAAATATGGGTTCATGCGTGCCAATTAAGGTTCTTATTGTGCAGTTAGGGTTTTATAGTTTTGATTCAGTTCTGTTGTGTTTATTTTATTACTACTGTGTCTCTGCGAGCAATTTTACTTGTTAAGTGTTTGAATTTGAACCGGTACCATGGTGCATTCTAACAATGAATAAGAAGATGCAACAAACTCTACCAACAATCTGAATCAATTACAAATGGAGGCTATGATGGCTAAGATGATGTCTATAATGAAACAATAGTTTGAACAAATGAGAGCTGATATGAAAAGAGTTGTTTCAGAGAAATCAAGGAGAAGCCACAGCCATTCTACTTCTGAGCAGTACTACAACAACTCATATAGAACTTATGCATCAAGGAGAAGAAGCCATGTGGAGAAGAACCTGAACCTAAACCACCAGATTCTATTCAATAGAGTTCAAATAAGTTTAAGTGGAAATAGGAGAAGTTTGCAGGCCGTGGAGAGCAGAATTTCAAGCAACCAGACTGCACAAGGAGTTCAACATGGAGCAAATCAAATAAAACTTCTCACACTCCTCAATTCATGAATCATTTTGGTTCTGCTTATCATCAATCTGCTAATAATATCCAACTCTATTCTTTTGCAGGAAATACCAGATATCTAGAGTGGGAAAGAAACATGGAAGATTGGTTCTACTGCAACTTTATCAAAGAAGAGAAAAGGTTGCCTTATACAACACGCCAATTGAGATGAAAAGCTTAAAAGTTATGGGTGAAAGAACAAAAAGATCGTAGTTTCTACAATGAGAAAACTATCACCACTTGGAAAGAATTGAAGAAGTCGTTAAAGGATCAATATGCTCCAAGACATAAAGGTCACACTACTACGAAATCTCCAAGCAAAGAGAGAGAGAGCATCAACAGGGAGACCTAGAGAATCAACAAAAATCCAGAGCACAAAAAAGCCATGAAATCTACCACCATGATGAACCAAGAAGTGCTAGAAGTGATAAACATCTTCAGGAGAAGCTAGGAAAGCCATGGAATTATGAGGAAGTAGAGAAACATGTGTTGGAGTCATTTAACTCGGTGAAGGTTATCCAAAAGAAGAGTCCATCCATTCACCAATCTATCGCTACTGAAACAACTAAGGAGAAGCTGAGTTGTTCTAAGGAGCTTTCCTTTGAAAGAGATAAAGAGCAACCAAGGCAGTCAAGTTCAGATTCACATTCATCTATGGAAGCTAAGTGTGATCTCCCTTTGTTTCAAATTGATTTGGTACATGAAAAACTAATCAAAATGGAACCGGTACAACCGAGTAGTATCATTTCTATTCGACAAGTCTTTCAAGAGGAAACACAAGAAGAATCACCAGAAGAAACACAAATGAGTGTGTCCTTGGTTAGCAATTCGGAGCAGCCAATCCAATTGGTCAAGGAACCAGCTCTTATGCCCTTTCCTTGTGACAATTCAATAAAGCACTATAAGGAAATTTTTTTGGTTAGGACTGAACCTAATATGTTTATATTTGTTTCTGCTCAAGAGGAAAACCGTTTTGGTTTAGAAAATGTGAAGGAATTTTGTGTTTCAAAATCTGCTTTTGACGAAATGATTTCAAACTTTGAAACCATTAGCTTTGAAAAGATCTTTATGCCAAAAGGTTTCCTGTTTGATGAGTTTCATGAATTTAACTCTTCTTTGAGAGTTTCTCTATATAGCAATACATTTGAGCTGATTAGAACGAAAACTAAATGTGCATTGGTTAAAACTTTGTCTGATTGGAATGAACATGTATTGTATGAATCAGATGTGCTCAATAAGGGTTGTAAACCAACTGTGAAACACCATGCTTTTAAATTATCTACTTCAAAGATAATGGACTTGTTCTGTCTTATGAGTGTTGAGAAAGGTGCAAGAGCTATGGAGCAGCATAAACACTTAGGAGCTGGAGATACACTGAACATTTTGGCAATCAAAGGAAAGCCACCAAACCTGCTACAGTTTCAATTCAAACAAAGAACAATGAGTGTGATTGGAGAATCCACAAGAAGCAATGCAAATCTGATTCAAGGGGAAGAGCTCATGGGTTCTAGTCAAATAAAGGAGAAACCACCAGATCATGAGAAAGAAAAGGTAGTCAAGGATTCATCAATGATCCAAGAAGAACCCCCAGATCCAACAAAAATAGCTTTGATGATAATGAGTGACAAGTACATCCCGAGCCTTATTCAGATAAGTAACTCCTTGATCCAATTTTTGTCTCATGTCTCAAAAACCGTAATTGTGAGTTCATTACATCCCAAAAACATTGAGAAAGAGTTAGACTTGTTTGAAGATAATGTCGTGAACCAAACTGTGACATGTCTATATGTTTATAGTGATTCCATGACTGTAATAATGCACTTGTTCTTTGCAAAAAATTTTGATCTTAGTGCAAGTGTGAAAAAGGAGCCCCTGATTTGGAAGTGCCCTTGTCGAAATCCTTTGTGCAAAATGGAATTAGAATTAATTTTGTGCAAGACAAGAAGACCACTGCCTATTTTAGGATGATCTTTGAGGTTGGAGAAAAGAAACATCAGTTGATTAAGAAACAAGTTCCAACTAAAGAAGATTTCAAACTGATCACAAGACGAATCTACAACAAAGCTGATGAATCTGAGTTCACTAAAATAAGTATTCTTCTTTTCAAGAATCTTTTTATCTCCAAACACACATATATGACTCGCTTGTCTTTGTAAAAAGATCCAAATGCAGGTTTTGGAGCAAGCTTGAAACGTCCAAGAAGAACCACGAGTTGAGAGGAAGACAAACGGTTCAAGCCACCTGATTTGGATCAAGATAAACATCAACACATCAATTGCTTCATATTGATCAAAGAAGAACCCCCAAATGCAATCTACAAGCCAAAACCGAATCTAAACAGATTACAAGGTAAGTATGTTATTAGTTTGAGCTCCAAAGTTACTGACCTTGTGAATTTCATTGCAGGTCAATTAGATTTGAGGTCAAATCCTTTTCAAATGGGAAAGGATGATATGATCCTGCCAAGTACAAAGGACTTGAAACATTATGAAGAACTTAAACCCGATGAGCAGCATGAACCAGAGATTAATGGAGCCAAAGATAGAGCTAAAGATGGAGCAAATGAACAGCTTGTAGCAGTGGAAACTAAGGAAGAAGAAGAAGAAGAAGAAGAAGAAGCTCCACACACCCTACTTGGTCCAAAGACTAGGTCTAATAAATTGAGTTCAAGCAAGTTTTGGACAATCTTCTACACACTATAAAAGGCAAACTTGAGTGTGCTTATCCAGCTATTTGTTGTGATTAAGTCACTCAAGAATTCATCAAGAGAGGTGTTATGGATTGCACTCTTTTTCCCTTCACTTGGTTTTGTCCCAACGGGTTTTCCATGTAAAGTTTTTAATGAGGCAAGCCGATAAACTTTCACATAAGCCTCTTGATGAAATACAGGCCGAATTCTACCAATTAATCACGTCCTAATTGAAGAGGAAGGGTGTAGTTTAAATCTTTAGTTAATTGAATTTTGTTTTTGTAAACTTAATGATCAGACTTTGACTCATTAAGTATTTTTTATTTCCTAAGTTTTCTAGTTCCTAGGCATCTTAAAACACTATAGATATGTGTGATCCTTCTTTTTTTCAGATTATCAAACCTTTTTATCAAAAACCTTTCTTTGAAACTGTTTGATCAAACACCTCTTGCTTAGTTGTATTCGGATCTTGCATCCTTGCACGAAAGCAAGCTCCTTGTTTATGGTAATTGGATATCATCTTCTTGCCAAAGATAAGTTCCTAGAAGTCTAGGGTTCTTCCACAAACCTTAGAAGTTTCTTTCGATCCACCATCCACTGATCATACCCATTCACTTCTATTCCGTAATCCATCATCAGATCATTCATCTATGATCCTTGAAACCACGTTTAAACATCTCCATAAACCCAACAATTGCAGATCAGACTCTGTTCCATCTTCTCATGGCATCTATCTCAAGGATCTCTCACTGAAATCAAACACATGCCACAAAGTGCATCAAAGGGACATGATCCTATCACATAGGATCACATCATAACCCTAGTGCCAAAGTTTTCGAAATGGTGCACATTTTTTTGCTATGTTTGAAAAGTTTTAGCTCTCGTGCCAAAGATTTAATTATGGTGCACAACTTTTAGCAAAATTTGACAAGTTTAGCTATGGTGCACAAGTTTTAATTAAGGTTGAGAAGATTTAGCTGGTGTACCAAAGATTTAGCTATGGTGAACAAGGTGTAACTAAGTTTGACAAATTTTACTTGTGGTGCCAAAGTTTTAGCTAATTTTGACATGTTTTAGCTCTTGTGTTAAATTTTTAGCTATGGTGTATATGTTTTAGCTAAGGTTGACAAGTTTTAGCCCTGGCGCCAAAGTTTTAGCGAAGTTTGACGAGTTTTATCTCTTGTGCCAAGATTTAGCTCTTGTACTAAAATTTTAGCTATGGTGCATAAGGTTTAGCTAACTTTGACAAATTTTAGCTGTTATGCCAAAGTTTTAGCTAAGTTTGAGAACTTTTAGCTCTAGTGCCAAAGTTGTAGCTTTGGTGCTCAAGTTTTAACTAAGTTTGAAAAGATTTAGTTGTGGTGCCAAAGATTTAGCTGTGGTGCCAAAGTTTTATCTAATTTTGACAAGTTTTACCTCTTCTATTAATGTTTTAACTATGGTACACAAGTTTTAGCTAAGGTTGACAAGTTTTAGCTCTGGTGCCAAAGTTTTAGCGAAGTTTGACAATTTTAGCTCAGGTGCCAAAATTTTAGTTACGATGCACAAATTTTAGCTAAGGTTAACAAGATTTAGTTCTGGTGCCAAAACTTTAACTATGGTGCACAAAGTTTAGCAAACTTTGACAAGTTTTAGCTGTGATGCCAAAGTTGTAACTAATTTTGACAAGTTTTAGCTCTAGTGTTAAAGTTTTAACTATGGTGCACAAGTTTTAACCCTAGTGCTAAATTTTTAGAAATAGTGCACAATTTTTCGCTATGTTTGAAAAGTTTTAGCTCTGGTGCCAAAGTTTACCAATGGTGCACAACTTTTAGCTAAATTTGACAAGTTTAGCTATGGTGCACAAGTTTTAACTAAGGTTGAAAAGATTTAGCTATTGTGCCAAAGATTTAGCTATGTTGCACAAAATGTAACTAAGTTTAGCAAGTTTTAGCTGTGGTGCCAAAATTTTAGCTAATTTTGACAAGTTTTAGTTTTTGTGTTAAAGTTTTAGGTATGGTACATAAGTTTTAGCAAAATGGACAAGTTTTAGCTCTAGTCCCAAAGTTTTAGCTCTGGTCCCTTTTTTTTTTTGCAAAGTTTGACAATTTTAGCTCTGGTGCCAAAATTTAGCTGTGGTACTAAGATTTTAGATATAGTGCACAAGGTTTAGCTAATTTTGACAAATTTTAGTTCTTGTGCCAAAGTTTTAGCTAATTTTGACTAGGTTTAGCTCCAATATCAAAGTTTTAGCAATGGTGTACAAGTTTTAGCTAAGGTTGAAAAGATTTAGCTGTGGTGCCAAAATTGTAGCTATAATGCACAATGTTTAACTATGTTTGATAAGTTTTAGCTTTGGTGCCTAAGTTTTAGCTAATTTAGAAATTTTTTAGCTCTTGGGTCAATGTTTTAACTAAGGTTGAAAAGATTTAGCTCTGGTGCCAAAGTTTTAGCGAAGTTTTACAAGTTTTAGCTCTGGTGCCAAAATTTAGCTCTGGTACTAAAATTTTAGCTATCGTGCACAGTTCCTACGTTTTTCCTTAGGTCTAGCGCCCTTAAATACTTGATGAAACTCAATCCCAATTACGTTAGTCCGGTTACAATTTCACTAGTCACACTAATCATGTTTTGCTTTTACAAGTTCCGAAGTATTGAATCCGTAGTTATCCCTAGGTTCTCTGTGGGATCGATAACCTTTCATGCTACAAATGTACATTGTGCACTTGCAGTTAGTTTAGGTGAAAAAAATTCACACATCAGTGATTTACATGAAGCTCCCTAAAAATTATGCTGAGTGTAAGGGGGACAAGTTACCTCGAAATGTTGTTTGTAAGCTCAAGAAGTTCATTTATGGCCTCAAACAAGTATCGCGACAATGGTTCATAAATTCTCCGATGCTTTGGTGAATTTGAGATTTCTCAAGTGTGATGGAGACATCACTCTCTTTGTCAAAATCATTGAAACAGATTTAATTACATTGTTAGTGTATGTAGATGACATAGCTATTTCAAACTCTTTTGAGACTGTTGCTAATGATTTAACAGTAGAGTTGAAGAAACTTTCAAGCTTCGTGAACTTGGTCCTCTTCAATACTTCTTGGGATTAGAGGTTGCTCATTCAGCAGCAGGTATTTATCTATTTTAAAGGAAATATGGTCTTGAACTTCTTAAATCTATGGGCATGATTGACTGCAAACCATGATCTACACCGATGGTTCCAAACCTTCAGTTGTCTAAAAGTTCTTGTGACTTGATTGATGATAGAGAGCTTTATCGGAGCTTAGTTGGGAGGCTCATGTATCTCATAATCACCAGACCTGATATAACGTTTGCCATCAACAAACTTTGCCAATTCTCCTATGCTCCCCGTACATCATATCTTCATGATGTTTATAAAGTACTTCAATATATCAAGGGAACAATAGGCCAAGATTTTTTTTATTCTGCATAGCACGATCTTACACTTAAGAGTTTTACAGATTCTGATTAGGCCGTAGGTTATTCACCACTAGTTTTACCATGTTTGTGGGTTCTTCTCTTATCTCTTGGCGGTCAAAGAAACAACCTACCGTGTCAAGATCCTCGGCAGAGGCTGAATACATAGCATTGGCCTTAGTAACTTGTGAAATTTCTTGGTTAGTTACTATGTTGAAAGATTTGAAGATTGACACAGGTACTCTCATTATCTTGTATTATGAACCGCTGTTATATCTATTGCCTCTAATCCGATATTCCATGAAAGAACTAAGCATGTGGAGGTAGATTGTCACTTAGTTAGAGAGTAGCTTGACAAAGGTCTTCTGCGGCTGTTAAATGTTAAAACATAGGACCAAATTGTAGATTCCCTCACCAAACCTTTGTTCCTAGTCACATTTCATCATCTATTGTCCAAGATGAGCTTGATTAACATCTACTGCACATCTTAAGGGGGACTATTGAGGATTGTAATTAGAATTTATATAGGTTTGGTTAGTTACGGTTATTTTCGGTTAGGTATTCTTTGGTAATTGTATATGAACAAATGGATGTACAGTGTTAACGACTATTGAATAAGAAAGGAATTTTTTCACAAAGCTTTTCTCCTCTTTTTCCTTATTCGTAACATTAAGTTTTAGGACATGGAGGAGAAAGATTTCTATAACATTCATTGTCGTTAACAACTCATTCTCCACAATCTAGATGTTCAAAAATTGAACAGAAGGAAAGAAAATTAATAGGCCAAAATAAATTAAGGTTCATATATAAAATAATTTTTTCAATTCGTTCAATGTAATTGGAAAGAACACTAAAACCCGAAGAAATGCATTCGTTGGAACTTATCAAGGAACATTGTTTGTAGCGAGTAAAGGCGAATGTATAACCGCAAAAAATATTTGATGTTGGTACTTTGTATTTGTCACTGATTACCACGAAATTATCGCCGCTTTCACTCTGAAACAATGTGTTTACAAAAGATGCGTGTTTCAACAATTCCACGTCTTTGATCGTATTGGCGGCACATATCTATACCCACGTCTAAGCTGTTGTCGTATGCACCAAATATCTAAATCTCAAATTAAAAACCCAAAGGGGTGTCCATGACTACGAAAGTGTTTCCTAGCTTTTTGAATTTCCTTTCTTCCTCTTTGACACATCAAAACTTAACATCTTCATCAACGGGAAATTGGCTTCTACGGAAAAATGATAAGATAATATGGAATTTTCCATTGATTAACCCAGTGGCATAAAGCTGTAGATGTATATGAACGTATTCACAATGAGAATTCTTCACTTTCACTTGAATAATTCGGGGTGGCATGCATAAATATTAGCGCAATGTTCTCCAAGGAGTCAAATGCCGCATAGACTCCAATCCGATCTTGTTTTCATCGGCTATATGTTTTTAATAGTAAAACTCATAATAGATGCATTGATTGGAAACCAATATACACAGATGTTGGCCAAAATAAACGAAACAGATGTTGGCCAAAATAAATGAAACGCGACGGCTCTAAATCGCCTCTTATTAAGTTTTTTTTGCTTTCTTAAAAAAAAATCACATGTCAATCAGAGAATAGATGAAACCCATCTTTTCTAATTTATCGAATTAAAATTCGTACCATTAAGAATTCAACGTTAACAATTTACCATGGTTGGCTACAAAATTTGAAAGATTTATTTAAATAACATACAATGGTTAGGTAATGACCAAAATATTATACATTTTTTGAAAATTACTTATACAATAAAAGTTCTATAAATTAATAATGTCGGGTCTGTGATATTTTATTAATTTATAGAGTTATTAATTTATCGATTTCCTATATCATTTTTATTTTTTATTTTTCAATTAGTTCTCGAAAATCTTTTTCTTTTAATTCTAAATTGTATTGATTTCTTTTTTCTTTTGATTTCCTATTTTTTTTAGAAAAAAACTTTTCTTTAAGTTCTAAATTGTTTTAAATTTGTTTTCTGACTTCCAAAATGTTGTAATTGTAAGATTTTCCAAATTGTTTCATTTTTCATAGACTTTAGGAATTCTTAGGACACTAGAAGTTTTTGATGCAATAAAAAAATTTAGAGATGAACTCCAATCAGATTTAAGCTTCAAGATAAAAAAAACAACATTAGAATCGTATTTTACTAAATTGACTTCATTATGTATGTATAAATTTATACTTAATTATTAGGTTATAATATTATTGGGACCATATAAATCATATATTTACATAGAGGTTTTTGAAAAATCATTATTTTATTATTTTATTGAGTTTTATAAAATTTGACATTGCCCAACCTCGGGATCAGGAAAACTTATTAATTTATCGTGTTTATTAATTTATCGAATATTAATTTATAGAGTTTCTAGTGTATATCTATGAATCCTCTATAAATTATGATTAACACCCTTATTAATTTTTTTTTTTAATTCAGATTTTCTTAATTACTAAATGATGAAGAAAAATTATTTTAAATCCATGTCATTAACGAAAAAAAAACTAAATTACACATCAGCGACAATTTTGTCATCAAATATCAAAAGAGAGGGAAATGGACAATTTAGTTTAACTTCTCTCATTACTGTTCATGACGATTCCGAAGGAAAATAAATTCTACCTATCTTTATGGGTGATTCTGAAGAAAAAACCCTAGCGTCGCTGTCTATTCCGGCCACTTCTCTTGTGTTTATTATCACCATCTAATTTCGTAGAATCATCGAACTCGACTGGGGACTCTTCGTTTTCCCTAGTTTTCGGAAAAAACAAACATTTTCTTGTTTGTTTTGAATTTTTATTTTGAGTTTTTTGAGAATAATCCGGCCTTGAAGTTCAACTGCAAGTGATTCTCGTGATTTCACCTGTTTTCAAAAACTGTGACGATGATATTTAGGGTTTTTGTCGATGATTCTTAGGGCTGAGCTACTCCATCATTGATTTACATATAGTGGATGATTTGTTATATCTATTTGATCTAGTCACTAGTTTTTGAACCAGTTATCGTGTTTTTGCGGCTGATTTATCGTTGCTATTGTGGCTGATTTTAGGGTTTCTGTTTTGGATTGTTTTGCATGTATGCGATACAGCTGATTTATCAATACTTTTGTGGTTGGTTTATTGCGGGTACGACGATTTATGTTTTATTAATGCAATTGTGGCTGGGTTTCTTTTGCATTGTGGGTGAGTTTATTTTACGTTGCGGCTGGTTTACAATATGTTTTACGGCTGAGTTAGGATTTATGAATGCAATGGCGGGTGAGTTTCTTTTACGTTGCGGCTGGTTTATTTTATGCTTTACGGTTGATTTATGGTTTATACTCTGGCTGATTTAACTTTATATTTTGGCTTATTTCTTGTATGCTTGGTGATTGGTTTGTTATTGACGATATGGCTGAGTTATTTCTCTGCTGCAATTGATTTGTTGTTATGTTATATATGTCTATCTGATGGATAGTTCTGAAGAACAAGTAAAGGATTACCCTCCAAGACTTTACACAGAAGAGGAATCTAATCTAGATAATAGAACCATGAATCACTGCTGTAAGATGGGAAATCTCCCTCTGATTAGAGAAGTAATAGGACAAGATGTGTGGGATAAAATGAAGGAGTTACTTGTTGGAATAATTGCTAAGCTAGTTGATAGCAAATCAGTGTGGTTAGGTAAGACTGTACATTATCTACTATGTAGAAAGTTGAAAGTACAAAAGAAGAAGTTTTGGTGTTCGCCGGTGGTCAACCTAACAAGTTCTGGCTTGCAAAAATTTGCTGAGATCACGGGGTTAAACATAGATCCTATGCCTACGGAAAATTTTGAACCTAAAATTTACTACAAAAAGTTTTGCTTAGAGTTGAATGTGCCTAGTGGTGAAAAAAGCTTCGTTAAATGAACTGAGGGCATGATTATTGGTGTGCCAGACATGATATTCTGAAAAGCGTAAATGGTTGGGACTTTTGTTACTTCAAGCCATTGGAATTTATGGCTTCCATCCTAATTCTAGAATACCATTTGAAAGTGCAAAAAGAGTTTTTGATGATGAAGCTATAA
Organism: Euclidium syriacum; assembly: GCA_900116095.1. NCBI lineage: Eukaryota > Viridiplantae > Streptophyta > Magnoliopsida > Brassicales > Brassicaceae > Euclidium > Euclidium syriacum. The sequence goes on from FPAK01000025.1 coordinate 116,740, forward strand.
AGACCTATCCATGTCGATCAGCATTTAAAACTCTTGTTGATGATATTAGGCTGTTGCAACCAACATGAGCGTCGTACACCATTAGCTATATGGTTCGCGTCTTGCTGACTTGGGTGTATGAATTAGTCTACTACCTTGGAGAGCGGTTTCAGAGAGTAGTCAATAAGGATGAGATCACATTGCTTCGATGGGGTGGAAATCGTACAAGAAAAAGTTAGGCTTCGGTTATTGCTGAAAATATCAAAGTTTTTGGTGAGGTAAGGTTTTGGTTGTGTTATGATAGTTATTGGATGAGTGAAGTTTTTCTAAAGCCTAAGTTATTATTCTTTTCTAACTGATGCGTGAAGTTATTCACCACAAATTAACTGCAAGTGCACAATGTACAATTGTAGTATTTAGGTTATCGATCCCACAGAGATTATGTCGAGTTTCGATTCTATTAGAATGCAATCTATCTGGTAACTAGTTGTGTAACTTATGGATTAAAAACGCTAGACTTAGGTAAATCACGGGTAATATGGGCCATGCACGAAATTGAATGTTGCTCTACTCTTAAACACAAAGGCAAATGTATACAATACCAAATCTCTTTGCGTATTGCACTATGAACCAACCAACATATCAGAAAGGATGCTTTTCAACCTAAATAGCTAATGCATGCATTGGGAATAGATTTGATTGTTCATGATCTTCCAAGCCAAACTCTCGTTTGTACAAGGACGAGATCACCTGCTAAAAACAAGGCTCCGGGTTTAGTGTAAAATGGGTGTATGATGCAACAAACCTTAAAATTCAATATTCTAAGTGATCAAGTCAAAATATTGTATGAATTAATATTAAAGCAGAGAGTAGTCACGATTCAGCAACAATTCTCCAATGGAAAACTTACTAAGAACAAATTACAGTTATCCCAACCACAATGAAGACCATATTTCAGATACCGTCAAAGCAAATCATTCTACTGTCATCACATAGCCGGAAATGCTTATCAATCGTCACCTAATTCAGCACAAGATGGTCTTTTCGCTCTCCCCCAGACTTATCCTTTTTTAATCATTCAATTTATAACTCAAAATTTCTCAAAGTTTAGGCGAATAATGGCATCGTAGGAAATTTTCCTAGCCTCGCTGTCAAGTGAGTTCTCAAAGGTTCAAATGCATCATGGTATCGTCGGGAATTTCCCTAACCGCATAGATCATGAGCTTCTAGTGATGAATAATTGGTGTCTTAAGGAATTTCCCTCTACCTCATCACTAGGTTTTTACCAAATACATACTTTTCATCAAATTGTCTTTAGGGAGAGCTGGAGATCGAAAATCATGCTTGTGAACGAATATTTAGCTAAAAATAATGGCAAATGTGACAAACGAAATGATACAGACTTAACTGTATTGTGCTCTGGCATTGCTGAAAAATTCAAGAAAATCACGTGGGTCTACTCCGTATTGTATCTATCAAGCTCTCTGGATTTTCATATGGTTGGTCCTTGTCAATACTGCTGAGTCACTCAATCATAGTTAAAGAAGGTAGAAAGTGATAGTAGCATCATATCAAACAACAAAAAATTCACCAAAGATCCATAAAACAAAAGAAAGTCATAATACTCCCTCTCCCAGACTTAAATTTCACTGTCCCAGTGAAACCAAGTCAAAACAAAAGTGCAAAGAGAAATCCAGAGAAAAATAAAAGTAAATGCTGGAAATAAAATGATGGAACCGTGTCTAATCGCAAGGAATGCGAGTGCGTCTCCTCTCAGCTGTAGGGTCAAAGTCGTGAGAAGAACTGGTGCCTCCAAAGAAATGTGGTGGCACATGACTCATCATCATCGGATCATCCGGGAAACTCGTCAAGTTGCTCGGCGCTGTGGAAAACTGCATCGTCTCTCCTCTCTGTGCCGCAGTCGACCGACTCAAGGTAAAGTCGTCCGACTCGGTCTCCGCATCATCATCATCTCGTCGGTCCTCAGTATCTCCAGCTCTCTGCGGCTCTGGTACTCTCTTGGTTGGCTCGTGGACTCCTTGGTTAGACGAACAACCTGTGAAAAATGAATAAAACCAGCGAGCAATCTTGTTCTTCCTCCTGTGGCGCTCCATCTTGTAGTCGTACTTCACCTTTGGACTCGCCTCAACAGGTGGCTGCTCGGGTAAATCGAAGAAATCTGGCATTCCGCCAGTAGAGAATCTCGCTCCAGCAAATGGAAAGTCATCAGCTCGGTGTGAATCACGCGGCTGGGAAGTAGAAGTGCGCGGTGGCTGGGCGGCGCGTCTGGTATGGCGAAGTGGGGCATGCATGGCCTCTGGTAGCAAAGTCTGTGCAGCGGCTATAATCGTTAGCAAGTCAGCAGGTGGGTGAAACCCAATATCCTCCTGTGAATCGAGCCTAACATGACTCTCGTACGGGAGGCGAATCAAACAAGTCGCGCTATCATCCCGAATAAACTCGTACCATCCTCCCATACGAACAATCTCAGAATGATCAAGTGAGGCCTCATCTAGAGTAATCTTCGTCGCATCGGCGGCCTCCTTGGTGAATAGGTCAAGTGGTACCTCACACCACTTCATGATGGGAGTCAAAAGGCTCCCCACGGTCTCCTTCTTTTGGGAAGTAGCGTTTCCCAAGAAGACGTGACTCCTCGTATCAACTAAATGGCGTGCAAAGAGGGCACCCATGTTCCAATCAGTATCCTTAGGTGTGTCTGGAAGCAGAAATGAATCACCCAAGGCATAGTAAAGTAAGGTCAACTCCGACTCGTAGAGTCGGCCGACCTCAGTCCGTCTCAAGAGTGTGTGGCTGATAACTCTAGCCAAAATCCGAAGGGCGGGATGGCGGATCAAAGACTGCTTCGTCTTCGTTGGCTCGTAAACTCCAGACCCAATAATAGACCACATCTGGTCACGCTCTCCAAAGCTCTTCAGGCTCCAATATTCGGTTCCCCGTCGCTAGAAACCGAAAATACGACAGATATCCGCCACTGTGAGCGAGTAATGCTCACCACGGATCTTGAAATGGAGACTCCATTGGTTCACGTCCTCCCAGCGTCGCGGTATCTCCAAATACATCAAGGCTAAGAACTGCCTCGCTGCCTCCGGGTATGTATCATAGTAGGTGAAACCAATGATCCCCATACCGACATTCTTCATCAACCGCTTCAATTGGTTCTTCAGGTTCAGACGGGACAAGTAAGGGATGTCCAGGAAACACATCGGCTGAATGAGAATGTCCCTGTAACGGTTGTAGAAAACCGTGTCATAATCATCCCAATCTCGGTTTTGTCTTGTCCGGCATGCGTGGTCCTTAACAACATCCGCGTGGTTTCTCTCGGGAAATGGGTCCTCGAGCTTCTCGTTCTCTGCTTTGTCCCAAATGTTGGCATCACTCCCGGAATTAGAGGAAGACATCTGCAAAAAGAACGAAAAATCGAAAGGAATTTAAACCGTTTTTATCCAAAATCAGAGTCCGCAGTCGATCGACTCCTCCATCGAGTCGACCGACTCGGATCACGAGTTTTTCTCCATCAAATCCACTATAATTCATCGTTTTAACTCAAATTTCTTGCATAATCAAACACATACAATGATTTCCGGCCATCCTAAACTCAATTCAACCTAAATCCCACTCTAAATCATCAACATGCAAATTTTCAAAAATTTTCAACTTTTTTCTCCAAAAATCGTGAAAGAAAACGAATTGAATCAGAAAAATACTTTGCAGATCGTAAAAGTCGTTAATACAGGATAATAGAGCTTAAAATTTCGATTCCAGGAGACTTTGAATCACAAAATTTGGTTGAAAATTGAGAGAGAAAATCGTGTTTGAAGATTTGAGTTTTAATGAAACTATGATGTTTTAATAGAACTCGCAGGGTCGACCGACTGGGCCCAAAAATAAAATATATTTTTTTTTTTGTTTTTTTTGTTTTGTTTTTTTAATTGCTCAATCTAAATTGGGACTAAAAGCACGAAATCTTAAAGAATTAAACTAAAACAGACTCACAAGTGGGTTGCCTCCCACTAAGCGCTTCTTTACAGTCAATAGCTTGACTTTGTCTGACTTGAATCCTTCACTTGGTAGAGCTCATCTCAGCTCCTTGATCTTCTTCCTGTTCCTCCATAGGATCATCTTCACAATCCTCATCTTCTCTTCTTCAATGGATTCAGCAGCTCTGAACTTAATTCTTCCCGTTCTACAGTCTATCTCGGCGTATGCAGTGTGTAAGAATGGTCTTCCAAGGATCAGCGGGTGTTGAGGCTCACTTTCAAACATTGCCACGTGGATATCTACTACAAAGAACCGACCATTGTCTCTCACAGGTACATTCTCCACTATACCCTCGGTTATCTTGTAAGTATCATCAGCTAACCTCAAAAACACGCGCTTGTTCACCATTTGGTCAAACTTCATCATTTTGGCAACTGAGAGTGACATTTGGTTTACTCCAGCTCCAGTATCACATGGGACGTTCTCAAACTATGTGTGCGCAATCATAACATTGATCTCAGGTCTTCCAACGTCTACAAGCTTCTTTGTTATTGATTTCTCGATTACTTCATCACACATCTTGGCAAGTCTACTGCAAAACTCCTTGGCTCCCATCCTATTCTTCAGTAAGTATGGTGTCAACTCTTGTAACTCCGTCTCCATTCCACATTGCTCCATAAGTGGCCAAATCTCCTCACATTCTTTGATAAACTCCTCCGCATCATATTTGAATTGTGTCTCAAGTACCTTCAATGAGTTTGCAAAGAAAGTGATTCTGTCCTCAATGTGCTCAGGTCGTATCCAACGAGTAGTGGATTGAACATCTTCATCAGTCATAGAACAAGCTGTCATAGAAATTGATCTTTGTTTAGGTTCAGGGGAGTCGGGTCGACCGACTAGTGGCAGGGTCGACCGACTCGGGCATCGAAAACTCTTCCTTATGTGTTCTTCGATAACTCTCATCTTTGGTTTGGAACTTGTGATGACTGCCAAACTCTTCTTCTTCTTCTTCTTTGGGTAGTAGCAGGCGAAATATTCTTCTTCAACTTCTTTATCCTTGATCTTGAAACTAATGTTCGGGCTTCCCAGACCTCTTAACGATATTGTGTCTTTCGAGCAATCGATTAAAGCTCCAGCGGTCTTAAGGAACGATCTTCCTAGTATAATCTGCTATATCCCATCTCTCTCATCAGCATAGCAAGTCTCCAGGATGTAAAAATCCAAAGCAATGAATCTATCACCAATCATACATGGCAATCTAGTAAGTTTTCCCAAAGGTACAACAGTTGTATCAGCAGCTAATCGCATCTCCTTCTTGGTAGTCTTCAATTCGAGTGGTCCCAATCTTTCCATGGCAGACAAAGGCATGGTGTTACCGCTCACTCCTAGATCACACAGGCATCTCCTGAAGATTTGATCTCCAATTGTCAAAGTAAGCTCAAATTGTCCAGGATCCTTCTTCTTGTCTGGCATCCGGTACATGATTGCTCTGTCACAAATCGCAGCGAATAGGCAATTCCCATATTCTGGGGTTATCTTCCATCTCATCACCTTATCGAGGATGTCTTCAAGTTCAGCGTTCAGCTTGTAGGTTCTTGCAAACGGCATCCTCCTCATCAACACTTTAGAATAGGTCTCAACTTATTTCTTGAGCTCTCAATCATCTTCTTTAGCTTCTACTTCAATTCCTAAGTCAGCAACTTTGTACTCATGAATTTGAATCCATGGATACACTGATTGATTAGTGCATCATGGTTTGTAGACACTCTTCCTGGGTGGAACCTTCATCAAAGGACATCCCACTTCTTCTTCAGAAGCTAAGAGTCGGCCGACCTTCTTCTCGGTCCACCGACCATTGACACGTCGACCGACCATTGATGGCAGTCGACCGATTGTGTCAGACGATCCTTCTTTACTTGTTTCTTCCAGGGTTTTCTCCTCTTCAATCTCCTTGGTATGGATAGCTCAGATGGATAATGGATACTTGGTGACTCTCCTGACTCCCACAAATCTTTCAAGCTCTTCCATTCGCTCATGAAGTCTTCCGACATCAATCTGAAGGTGGCTTATACGCAAATCAAGGGTAAGGAAAAGTTGATCCATCTTCTTCAAAAGGGTAGCATAAGTTCTGTTCTGCATCTCCAGGACTTCTTCAACTAGGCTATCCGCTCCATTTGTTGGTGGCATTGGCTTGTAAAACGAGTGCGGGTTGAAGTATCCATCTTGGTATTTGTTTGCTCTCACGAAATCCACATTCGGCTTCCCATCTCCTTTGTGCTTTCCTTGCATCATTTTCTGTCTATCAAACACAAAAGAAGAAAAATATTCAGTAGCTGTTTTTATCATAACTTCCTAACTCTAATTCTAACGAAAATCGAAAACACCGTTAAATCCCCGGCAACGGCGCCAGAAAAACATGATGCGTGAAGTTATTCACCCAAAATTAACTGCAAGTGCACAGTGTACAATTGTAGTATTTAGGTTATCGATCCCACAGAGATTATGTCGAGTTTCGATTCTATTAGAATGCAATCTATCTGGTAACTAGTTGTGTAACTTATGGATTAAAAACGCTAGACTTAGGTAAATCGCGGGTAGTGTGGGCCATGCACGAAATTGAATGTTGCTCTACTCTTAACACAAAAAGCAAATGTATACAATACCAAATCTCTTTGCATATTGCACTATGAATCAACCAACAGATCAGAAAGGATGCTTTTCAACCTAAATAGCTAATGCATGCATTGGGAATAGATTTAATTTTTCATGATCTTCCAAACCAAACTCTCGTTTGTAAAAGGACGAGATCACCTGCTAAAAACAAGGCTCCGAGTTTAGTGTAAAATGGGTGTATGATGCAACAAACCCTAAAATTCAATATTCTAAGTGATCAAGTCAAAATATTGTATGAATTAATATTAAAGCAGAGAGTAGTCACAAATTCAGCAACAATTCGTGCACCTAATTACCCATAAAACCTTTGACAACCTAAATATAACTAGGGAACTACTCACACATAGCTAACAAACCAATCATAATCATTAATATCAAGAGTTTGCAATATGAAAGTGAAATCAAAACAGATCAGAGCAAAACGTGGCTCTCTCTCTGTAAAACCAAGAGAACAGAGGCACAAGAAAACCTTCACACAAGGGTGCCCCCTGAAAACAAGATCTAAGTAACTTTTTGGTGATTTTTGGTAAAGAGATGCTTGAATGCTTCAAAAGCTTGATGGAAGTCGTATCTCTCTTTCTTCTCTGCTTAAAGTCGATTATATAGCTCCTCTAGGTCATGCATAAGTCGGCCAAGAAGTTCTAGAAGTTAGGGTTTCGAAAAGAAAGCCCAAAAAAAATTTCCATATTACTAAACCGGTCCCTGAGTCGGTCGACTCCTCCTTCCAGTTGGTCGACTCGGGCTTCCATTCGGTCGACTCGGGTTTCAGATCATTATTCTTCATTTTAGAAGAGGAATCATAACAAGAAAAATGTAAAGGCTAAAGCAGCAGTTATGTCTAGACATCCTTTAAAGAAGCATAAAATGAAAGAAGATAAGAAAATCATGGAAGTGAGCGGCAATGAGGGTGGTGAAACAGGTGAACAAGATGTAGAAAAGAAGAAGAAGACAAAGGCAAAGGTAAGTGATATGGTATATATTGAGTTTATATTTTAATATAAAGTTTGGTTAGCTTATTTATTAGTTTTTTTTTTTTTTTTTTTTTTTTTTTTTTGCATGGTTTTAGTGAGAAGGGAGATGTTGGGAAAGATGTGTCTGAGAGAACCCTAGTGGGTATGGTGGAAAAAAATGTATGGAAGGTTTGACAGCGCTTATGGTAGAATTGACAACGTTGAGACAAACATCAAAAATATGGCTTCAATTCTAGAGAAGGTGATTGGAGATAGAGTCGAAGTGAGAATGGATGCAAGGTTTAACCCAAGGATGAGTGGCATTTAGATCATAGTTGGATCTATTGAGAATTAAGTCAGACAAATGAAAGAGCGCGTGAAGATCATGGGGGTAGGGGAAAGTGGCCAAAACGTGGGAGATGATATACTATCAAAAATCAGAACCTAAGCAGAGAAAGAAAAGAGGTAGACCTAGGAAGAATAAGAAGCTGGATGAGATACATTATAACGAGATGAAGAATGGTGAGAATATTGGGAATGATGGGAATAATAAGCTGACAATAAAATTACCCAGTCGAAATAATAATAGCAAGAATAAAGCTGTGATCCTAGGGAGGGTCTAGTCCCTGAATGACTACAAGAGGTTGTGAAAGTGATGGCGTGCTGATCAAGGTTGCGGATGCGAAGTCATGGTGGTGAAATTTGCGGATTTGTGAAACTGGAAGTGGATGGATCCCAGACAAGGATGTAATGAGTGATACTTCTCAAGGATGGTGGAAGATCCTTGGACTATCTACTTGCTCTGTGTGAATGATGAAGACCAGACACGGTGGACAAGTGGTGAATTGAAGTGAAACTTCCAAGGGGTGCGAAGGTTCCCTTAGACTTTCGACTCTTGAGTGAAATGTGATAATGATCCAAATTTCGGATTCAAAAGATGACCAAACAGTTTAAGAAGATGTTTTGATATTAAAATGTTTGATGATTTGGAAAGGAGGATACAATAGAGTACTTATAGTAGTCTAGAGGTGCATAGGAATCAAAAATGACTCCTAGGATTCCACCAAGATAATTATGAAAGACTAGGGAATTACAAAGACATTTAATAAAGAAGACTAAGACTTAAAAACAAACTTGAATGTATCTTTGACTCCAATTTTTTGCATGAATGAGATAGAATGGGCCTTTATTCACCAAGAGGCTGTGGTAAAGTACATTGGGCTTGTCTCATTAAAAACCTATCTTAGAAATCCCATTGGGACAAACCTAAGAATAGGAAAAAAGAGTACAATCCAAGGCACCTCTCTTGGTGAGGTGTAGGTGGCTTGAATCACAACCAATGTGGTTGGATTAGCACACACTAAACTGGGATTGATGGTGTTGAGAAGGTGATTTAGTGTTGTCTTAAGTTTGGCTTGCTTGGATTGGGTAATGGGGCCATTAAAGATATGTAGAGTTTTCTCTCCAATATCTGCAGGTTCTAGCTGCTCCTTAGCTTCTTCATTGACTTCTTCCTTCTCTGGTTCTAGCTGCTCCTTTCGTTGAGGTTCCTTGCTGGCCATGCTCACATCATCCTTCCCCAGTTGAGAAGGATTTGACCTCAAATCTGAATGACCTGCACGGAATAGACTCAAGTTAGATATATTGAAGCTTGAAAAACTAGACTCACCTTGTAAACATATTTTGTAGGCATTAGTCCTTGTGTGGGCTGGAAAATATCCTCTTTCCATTTGAATTGTTAAACCCACACCAGGATCAAAGATCATTCGTCATCGATTTTGGTTTGATTGCTGCTCCCTTTTAAAATTCTCCAATGATTCAAGATCAGCTCGGACAACAATCTTCTTAAGCCAAACATGGAAGAGCCACGTTTTTGAGGCATGAAAATTCAGCTCACAACCCTATATACTCACAAAAAAATCTCGAGACAAGTGATCATAGGTGCAATAGGCATAGTCAAGTCTACTAGCAAGAAAATTCTTACTTAGAGCATCTAAAACATAGTTCTCATGTTTAGTAGGATCATCTAAGATAAGATTCAGAATGCTATCATAGTAAACAATTTCTCCAAAGAACAGTTTAATAACATTCGAAGTATTAGCATTTCTAGTGAATTGATCAATACTCATCGAAAAAGAATTATGCAAAGAATAACTAGGCTCACATAAATTACTTTTATCGAATTTAAAACTTCCATGCCTAAAGAATTTCTTATGCTCATACTCTTCACAAAATGGAAACACATTCTTAAAGTCATCATTTGAATGGTAAAACATCTTAATGTGTTCAAGTCCCAGTAACTCAGCATTAGGGTTAAGAAGAGATGCATACCTTGGAATTATTGTATAAACCACAATAATTTCCTTACCTTGCTGGTTTCAGATTTCACAAGAATTTCTCTCAATGTTTGCTCTTGGATCAAAGGCAATGTGACGTTTTTGGGCAAGCTCACGGGATTTGATTTTTCCTTTTGAACAGTGCTTTATTGGGTAGTCACAAGGAAATGGTATATGAGAAGTTTCTGGGACAAATTGGATTGGTTGGTCCAAGTTATTAACTAAAGACAAACTCCTGTGTGCTTCTTGTTACGATTCTTCTTATGGTTCTTCTTCTATGACCTGCGAAATAGAAACAAGACTACTTGGTGGCACTGTTTCTAAGTTGGTTAGTTTACCATGCACAAAATTAGATTGAACAGAGGAAAGTGGAAAGTGACTCCCTTGTAGTTGCGTGAGCAAGAGGTTGTTCGGTTGTTTGGTGGTGCCATCGGCGTGGTTTTTGTTCTTGCCCTCGGCATGGGTTAATGGTACTAGAATAGTCTTCTTATCCTTAAGACTCGGTTCTTCTATCCTAGGTTTAGGGAATAGCTTGGACTCTTTAATAGAACTAGACCTATCATCTTTGGAGGGGTTAAACCTAGAAGAGCTAATTCTAGAGGAGCTAAATCCAGATCTAGGGTTATTCCTCTTAAATTGTTTTTCAAGCATCTTAGCCTTGTGGAGAAGTTCTTCTATTTTAACACAGTGATGAACTTCTAGGATATCTATGATATATCTATTAAGACCATCCTTAAACCTAGCGATAGTAGCCTCATCATCTTCTTGAATTCCCGCCTTAGAAATTAGAGTCTCCATCTCCTCAAAATACTCTTTTACGGTTCCAGATCCTTGAGATAGGTTCCTAAGCTTAAGGTGAAGTTCCCTCTGGTAGTGACTAGGTATAAACCTTCTCCTCGAGATGATTGTCATTTGGTTTCACGAATCTATAGGTAAATCCTCAGCCCTTCTCCTAGAAGTAACTAATTGATCCCACCAACTTAAGGCATAATCTTTAAAAGCGGTTGGTGCTACTCTAACCTTGCTATCCTGAGTGTATTCCCTACATTCAAAGACTATTTATATTTTCTTTTCCCACTCTAGGTACTCCTCAGGGTCATTGGTTCCATGAAAAGAGGGGATTTTGATTTTAAGACCAGCTTAAGGATCGCGAGTGTTGGTTTGGGTTCCTAGGCATCCGATCATCTTGTGTCCTTCTCCTTCTACATTGGTGTGACCTAGATGAGTGACTATAATATTGCACAATATCAGAGGGTATAGGATGTCTCCTAAGTCTATCATTGATGGATCTTTCTAACTCAGCCCTCATGGTTGCCATATTCTCGGCCATCATAGCCTTGAAGGAATCCATGAGATGTTGGTTGATAGAGTTTGAGGATTCTTCTCTATTGTGGTATGGTCCGACCTGAAAATTTGGAATGGTAAAGATAACACTACCACACGGTGTGAGACAGGAAATAACACATGACTATTTTCTCTACAAATAATATACTTCGATTAGAAACTCTTATGATACACTTACAAGAAATATCGAATCGCTCTTCTTACAAAAGAACTCGCTCTCTAATCTCCTCAAATGATCTAAGCCCTATGTTGTATTTCAAACCCTTGGCTATAGATCTTTCCCCAAATGATCTAAGCCCTATGTTGTATTTCAAACCCTTGGCTATAGATCTTTCCCCAAATGATCTAAGCCCTATGTTGTATTTCAAACCCTTGGATGTAGATCTTTCCCCAAATGATCTAAGCCCTATGTTTTATTTCAAACCCTTGGTTGTAGATCTTTCCCCAAATGATCTAAGCCCTCAGCTCTAAATCTTTCCCTCACTATTACAATTTGTGGAGTAATCATACTAATACACAGATCTACACTCCTTATATAATAAGAGTGATTTCCAGCTTTCCTTTTTTTTGTGTTGATTGGAAATCCCTAACTTCTGCTCAATCCTTGATCTGCCTTAAATCCTTGATTGACATATTCTTGATTTCGCCAGATCCTTGATCATCAATCCTCGATCTCCAGAATCTTCAAATTGATTTTCAAAGTTTCCTTTTTTGCAACATTTGAAAATCCCTTAACTTCCTCTCAATCATTGATTGTCTTGATTGCCTTGCTGTCAATCTTTGATCTCCAGAATCTTGGAACCCAGCATATGCGAACTTGGTCATCTTCTTGTATTCACATACCACATCTCTAGTACGCCTCTCACCATTAAGATCACCTATTACATCTTCTGGTGAGTGGTGCCGGTGCACTTGACCTTGTGTTCTATCTGGTGAGGTACTCCCAATGGTATCGTCATCTCGAAATTCTCCATCCGAACTTCTCACTTTTGATCCTTCATCTGGTATTTTCCCCACTGAAACCTCATTCCTTTCAGCCCCTGAATTCCCTCTCTTGTATGGTCCACACACAAGGTCTTAATGTTCCAGCGCTGGTACTCCTCGAAAACTCCCTTGTTTGGCCAATGTGGTGAGTATCATGGTGTTTATATGGCCGAGTTTCTGGTTCCATAGATCCAAAGTGGTTGACGCACTGAGGCACTTGGTGTGGCTCTTCGTGGGATTCTTCCACATATATCACTTGTTGCCTGACCTGATTCCTCTTATCTTGACATTCTCATCTTTGTCAATTGCTTCACAGTCCACACTTGTGAAGACTACCTTCAACCCTTGGTCACATAGTTGACTTACACTGATCAAGTTGGCCTTCAATCCACCAACAAAGTAGACATTCATCAACAGTGGTTGTTGTTCTTTAGACGTTTTTCTCTTGCCTCGGATCTGACCAGTAGTTCCACCACCAAATGTAACTTTTCCTCCTCTGACTCCGTTGACCTCCTAGAGATGCTCTAGCTTCCCCGTCATGTGTCTGGAACAACCACTGTCGAAGTACCATGTCTCCTCTTCTTCTTCCGTTGGATTATCTTGACAAGCCATGTTGCACCACATGTTGTAATTCCTGTCGTAGTTCCTATTGTAAGGACCTCTCATTGGTCTTGGATCATACTCCTCATCCCACAATCTACGAGGGTATTGAGAAACATTCTCATATCTTGGTGTGGGATATGCTCTGTTGTAGTATGGTTCCTGAAACCTTCCATACTCTTGTCTTCTTGACCTCCTTTGTCGCGCATTGACACTCCCAAACCGTCGGCGTGTGGTTCTCTGTGAGGCATGTTGTGGTCTCTTCTGCTTCTGGCTTTGCACATCATGTAAATGTGTTTTCTTGACCCATCCTCTGTTTCTTCTGATTCCATCGTAGTGAACCTTCTTCTGTTGATCCAACTTGGCTATTATGGCCTTGTACATTGGACACTTAGCCTTGAAGTGTTCAAAGCTTCCACACACAAAGCATCTCCCCAGCTTCTCTTGATAAGATACCTTCTTTCCCTTGAATTGGTACTTTGGACATACAGTTTGGAGTGCTCAAAACTCCCGCAAACAAAGCAGCTTCCTAGATTTAGTTCTTCATCAAATGAGGCGTTACCTTGTTGTAAGGTAGTTGGTGAGGTACGTTGTGTGGCTTGCAACTGATTGGCCTCTGCATCATGCATTCCCCCCTTGACGAACTGAATCTTGGCAGTGCTTGTCTCTCCATTGTACCCTATACCAAAGTTCGTCTTTCCATACCTTTGTTGATTTAGAATGTGATCGAGTTCCTTGGTTCCCACAAGCATATTGATCTTCTTGTGCAGCTCCGTGAGTTCTGTACTGAGTTGCTCATTCTTAACTCGTTCTCCCTCAAGTTCTGCCTCAAGAAGCTTGATTTGATTTTATTGTTGGGAATTGATTCGACTGACTTCCAGCACTCTTCCACACATCCTCTGATACTCCTCTTCAACATCAATGGCAGCATCGCTGTCACTTTCAACCATCATTTCACCTTTTGTTGATTAATCATCTTCAGGCTCCTCAGATATGCCTGCAAACGCAGCAAAATTGTTCATATATTCTTCATCAGTCTCATCTGATTCATCCCCTTCAACTTCAAGCATATATTTCTCCTTTGACTTCTTATGATCCCCTAGTCATTCCTGTTGGATGTGTCCGAAGCCTTTGCACCCAAGGCATATGATCTCCTTCCTTTTGAGTGTCGGACACCCACTTCTAAAGTGACCATATCCTTTGCACTCGTGACATTGTGAGTCAGTCCGTGAGGTATTCTTGCCACTCTCACTAGAATTTTTGGTAGACTCAAATCTTCTAGATCCAGCATCATTCCTTTTGAAAGCCTTAGTGAAAAGCTTAGCAAGGAATCCCAACGAGTTTTGTAGATCTTCAATCTTCTGTGAGTCACCATCAGCAACCAACGCTATGCTCTTCTTCTTGACTGCTCCAGCTGTCTCCATTTCATACGCCTTTAGCCTGCCAATTACCTCACTCTATTTTGTTTCATCAGTATTGGATGAAACTGACAGAGCTGTCTTGTAGGCGGTGTATTTATCTAGCAAGCTCCGGATGAGTTTCTTCACCAGCCTCTTCTCTTTATATTTCTCCCCAATAAGTTGAGCTTCATTAGCAATATTGATAATCCGTGCATTGAACTCACCAACGGACTCATTCTCCTCCATCTTCATCAACTCGAACTGTGAGGCTAGATAGCGATTATGGCCCTTTTCACAGCATCAGTTCTCTCGTACTCGCTCTGAAGAATATCCCAAGCTTCCTTGGCGGTCTCATAATTCTGGATAGTTGAAATTGTACAGTGTTCACTGCGCCAAAAATAGCAGACAAGGCCCTTGCATTGAATTTGGACATGTTCTTCTCATCATCTGACCATTCAGATTTGCTTTTGGGCACCTTCTTTCCTTCAACCTCCTTGGTTGGTGCTGCCCATCCGATTTCCACCGCTATCCATGCATCTTCATCAATGCTTCTTATGTTGGCCTTCATTCGCTGCTTCCAATGGCCATAGTTGTTCTCCTCCAAGACTATCTCTTTAATCCAAAACACCTTACCTTTCCTCACTTTTTCTTCAGGATCCTCACCTACTTCCAATACACTCAAGTGATTAGCCCTAATACCAATTGAAGATGTGGAATGGTAAATATAACACTACCACATGGTGTGAGACACGAAATAACACACGACTATTTTCTCTACAAAGAATATACTTCGATTAGAAACTCTTATGATACACTTACAAGAAATATCAAATCGCTCTTCTTACAAAAGAACTCGCTTTCTAATCTCCTCAAATGATCTAAGCCCTATGTTGTATTTCAAACCCTTGGCTATAGATCTTTCCCCAAATGATTTAAGCCCTATGTTGTATTTCAAACTCTTGGCTGTGGATCTTTCCCCTAATGATCTAAGCCCTATGTTGTATTTCAAACCCTTGGTTGTAGATCTTTCCCCAAATGATCGAAGCCCTCAGCTCTAGATCTTTCCCTCACTATTACAATTTGTGGAGTAATCATACTAATTCACAGATCTACACTCCTTATATAATAAGAGTGATTTCCAACTTTTCTTTTTTGTGTTGATTGGAAACCCCTAACTTCTGCTCAATCCTTGATCTGCCTTAAATCCTTGATTGACATATTTTTGATTCCGCCAGATCCTTGATCATCAATCATTGATCTCCAGAATCTTCAAATTGATTTTCAAAGTTTCCTTATTTGCAAAATTTGGAAATCCCTTCACTTCCTCTCAATCATTGATTGCCTTGATTGCCTTGCTGTCAATCTTTGATCTCCAGAATCTTCAAATGACATCACACCTTGATGTCCGAATCCCATAAACTTCTCCACTGATTCCGCACGCTGTCTCCGGTGTAGTACTTCGTGTGTCATCTCACCAGATGGTACACATCGTACCTCACGGGCTGACTTGCAATCTCAACTTCCACGCAATCCTTGATTCCTTCTAATCCTTGATTTGTGGTTTCTTGATTCTTCACACGATCCTTGATTGCTCTCAATCATTGATATCCCGAACCTTCAAATGACATCTGTTGAGATCCACGAATATTCTTTTCCTTACTTGAGTCACCTTATGTTCATCATCTGAATCATGTTCTGCCTCAAACACAGTTCTAAACTCTGTCAGCACATGCACTCTCACCACCAAGGTACCTGAAATATTGAGACAACTAAATCAGTACAATGTTAAAAAAGAAAACACAAAACTTGGAACATCAATTCGCATAAAAAAAGACACAAGACCATAAAAAAACCCTAACAAAACATGTTCTAGACCTTTGAGATTCCGGTTTTGAAAAGAGTGAATCTAACAACTTTAAAAACGTTTTCAAGCTGATTTCCTGGTTCTTATAAGTTCTAAGTTCAATTTAAGCAAGAATTAAACCCAGAAATATTCAAAACAAAAACGCAAAATGGAAGGTGAAAGGTTTCAAAACGTTTTTTCGAAGAGATGAAGAGGTGCAAATGTTTTGAGAGATACAACCTGTTTTGGAGTGAGCTCTGATACCACTTGATGTGATCCTAGAGAGGATCAAGTCCCTGAATGACTCCAAGAGGTTGTGAAAGTGATGGTGTGATGATCAAGGTTGCGAAAGTGATGGTGTGATGATCAAGGTTGCGCAAGCGAAGTCATGGTGGTGAAAGTTGAAGTGGATGGATCCGAGACAAGGATGGAACAAGTGATACTTCTCAAGTATGGTGGAAGATCCTTGGAATATCTACTTTCTCTGTGTGAATGATGAAGACCATACATGGTGGACAAGGGGTGAATTGAAGTGAAACTTCCAAGAGGTGCGAAGATTCCCTTAAACTTTCGACTCTTGAGTGAAATGGGATAATGATCCAAATTTCGCATTCAAGCAATGACCAAACGAGTTTAAGAAGATGTTTTGATATTAAAATGTTTGATGATTTAGAAAGGAGGATACAATAGAGTACTTATAGTAGTCTAGAGGTGCATAAGAATCAAAGATGATTCCTAGGATTCCACCAAGACAATTATGAAAGACTAGGGAATTACAAAGACATTTAATAAAGAAGACTAAGACTTAAACACAATCTTGAATGTATCTTTGACTCCAATTTCGTGCATGAATGAGATAGAATGGGTCTTGATTCAACAAGAGGCTGTGGTAAAGTACATTGGCCTTGCCTCATTAAAAACCTATCTTAGAAAACCAATTGGGACATAACTAAGAATAGGGAAAAAAATTATAATCCAAGGCACCTCTCTTGGTGAGGTTGAGGTGGCTTGAATCACAACCAATGTGGTTGGATTAGTGATGTACTGATATTTTTACCGGTTTTCACGATGATATTTTATGCTGTTTTGGAGTCTTTTCTGCATTTTATACAGGTTAAATGGAAGATTCCACATGCTGAGGTGTTTCGCAAGAATCTAGAAGATTTGGAGCTAAAATGAAGAATAATGAACCGAAGCCCGAGTCGACCGACTCAGAGGCCGGTTTAGTAATATGGAAATTCTTTTTGGACTTTCTTTTCGAAACACTAATTCCTAGAACCTCTTGGCCGACTCATGCATGACCTAGAGAGACTATATATTCGACCTTCAGCAGAGGAAAACGAGAGAGACGACTTCCATCAAGCTTTTGAAGCATTCAAGCATCTCTTTACCAAAAATCACCAAAAAGTTACTTAGATCTTGTTTTCAGGGAGCACCCTTGTGTGAAGGTTTTCTTGTGCCCCTGTTCCCTTGGTTTTATAGAGAGAGAGCCACGTCTTGCTCTGATCTCTTTTGATTTCACTTTCATATTGCAAACCTTTGATATTAATGATTATGGTTGGTTTGTTTGCTATGTGTGAGTAGTTCCCTAGTTAGATCTAGGTTGTCAAAAGGTTTTATAGGTCATTAGGTGCACGAATTGTTGCTGAATTCATGACTACTCTCTGCTTTAATATTAATTCATACAATATTCTGGTTTGATCACTTAGAATATTGAATTTTAGGGTTTGTTGCATCATACACCCATTTTCCTCTAAACCCGGAGCCTTGTTTTTAGCAGGTGATCTCGTCCTTGTAAAAACAAGAGTTTGGCTTGGAAGATCATGAACAATCAAATCTATTCTCAATGCATGCATTAGCTAATTAGGTTAAAAAGCATCCTTTCTGATCTGTTGGTTGATTTATAGTGCAATACGCAAAGAGATTTGGTATTGTATACATTTGCCTTTTGAGTTTAAGAGTAGAGCAACATTCAATTTCGTGCATGGCCCACACTACCCGCGATTTACCTAAGTCTAGCGTTTTTAATCCATAAGTTACACAACTAGTTACCAGATAGATTGCATTCTAATAGAATCGAAACTCGACATAATCTCTGTGGGATCGATAATCTAAATACTGCAATTGTACATTGTGCACTTGCAGTTAATTTTGGGTGAATAACTTCATGCATCAATTAGCACACACTAAACAGACCTTGATGGTGTTGAGAAGGTGTTGTAGTGTTGTCTTAAGTTTGGCTTGCTTGGATCGGGTAATGGGGCCATTAGAGATCTGTAGAGTTTCTTCTCCAATATCCGCAGGTTTTAGCTGCTCCTTAACTTCTTCATTGGCTTCATTCTTCTATGGTTCTAGCTGCTACTTTGGTTGAGGTTCTTTGCTGGCCATGCTGACATCAGGTAGACCTAGGAAGAATGAAAAGCTGGATGAGGTACATGATAAAGAGATGAATAATGGTGAGAATATTGGGAATGATGGGAATAATAAGCTGACAATAAAATTACCTAGTCAGAATAATAATTGGAAGAATAAAGCTGACAATAAAGCTCCAATTAAAGATGATGATGACATTTGGGATGTCACAGATGTTGATGGTGGGGTTACCACACCTTATCAATAGTTTGGCGATAATTAAGGTTCGGTCCCTTCCCACCTTTCCCTGATAATTTATCAGGACATAAGTCCCTTCAACATGATTAGAACTCTCGGCCCAGATGACCGAGGGATACCTCGGTGAAGAATGATCGTACTTTTAGTGTCCGAAGCGGGGGTATAAATAACTTCGTCCCAAGAAGAAGTCTAGAACTCGGATAGAATAAGATAAAGTCTTATCACCGGGTCCTTGATCTTGGGAAAATAGAAATATTGCATTTTTTCAAGGTTATCCCATGGGCTTGCATGACCGACTACTAAGGATATATAAATAACCTAGATTTAATACTTCATTAATACTTCATTCACTAATTGAAATTCATTCAAAATCGGGGAGAAGAATTACTAGATAACCTAGATTTAATACTTCTCTTTGATAAAGTTAACTCGACATTCCGAATTAACACCTTTGTAACTGATATAATTAATAAAGTTCTCTTTTCCGAGGTTTCTCTTTTTGTCTTCTATCTAATTCATTCCCAAAAACGAACCCCTCTATTTACAAATAATTAGAAGTTGAACCCAGTATCAACATTTGGTGCGCCAGGAAGGGGGAATTATCTCTTTTGAGGATTAGAAGGCAAAGGTCTCAGAAATCGAAAGGTTGAACACACAAGAACCATCTACGGAGGAGCGTCAAGATGGCGAGGTCCCCGAAGTAAGCGAGGAAGAGGAAACAATGGTTCAGAACAACGCCCATCAAACCAGGGAATCAGGAAGAGCCCTGTTCGAGAATCGCAACTCCATCATTCGCGAACTAAACTATTCTCAGACTACTCCAAGTCAACCCAGCGAACAGGGATTCGTAGCCCCTATTAGTCAAACTATCGGAACTTCGACACCAGAAGCTCGGAACTCCCATGAACAACCAAGTATTTCAACGACAACTAGGCCAAATTCTCGATCAGGCGAGCAACCTTCGACAACGCCACCTTCAAATAACAGGGAGAAGCACCTGACTGCGAATCAAATTCCCAGCGTAGTAGAAGTAACGACCCCCAAGATAAGCAACGAAACAGCAATTGCAAGGACGCAGCAACAACGCGAGGACTGGATGACAGAACAAATGGGCCACCAAGAACAGGTTAACCGAAGTCTGATTGATCAACTCGCAACCCTATCAGAAGAACTCCAAATTTTGAGAGCTTAGAATCACAATCAATCTCTAAGAACGACCTCGGTTAGACCTTTAAGAGTCACTTATCAACGGGTAACGTTCAAAGACGATCCGATAGGATCAAGAGAATCCAAGACAAAAATCACACGCCGAAGTTCGAGAAATGGAGACGATGGAGTTCAGGTTCCGAGTACCGAACAGTCGATCGCGACTCTAAAAAGGGAGATTGAAGAAATGCGATCTCTGGTTCATGAAGCAACGAGCATTGCTCCAGAGGTTGATCAACTATTAGCCGAAACAGAGAGGAATCCGTTCACCCATAACATCACACGAGCGCGGGTACCGCTCAATGACAAACTGAGACTCCCGACATATGATGGAACCGGAGATGCAGTGGTCTACGTTAGGGCATTTCTAGTTAAGGTTAGACAAGACGAATTCCAAAGAGGAGAGGAGGATGAAAGAAGATGCCAACTCTTCCTAGAGAGCTTAAGAGGGGATGCACATGCTTGGTTTACTAGTTTTCTCCCCGGTTCAATTAGTTATTTCACCGAGCTTTGAGAAGCTTTCTTTAAAAAATACATTGTGCACCTGGAGCAACAAGCTACTGCGTCAGACCTCTACGCAGTAAAGCAAGGACCAAAGAAACCACTCCGAGATTTTATTAAAAGATTCTAGGCGATTTACTCGCGACTAAGGATAGGTGATGATCTAGCGATCGGAGGACTTAGTGCGGCCACGTGGTATCAATCGCGGTTTTGGGACGAGTTGTCTGCTCATCGTCCCCAGTCCATGAACGACGCGTTTCACTGAGCAAATACCAACATAAGAACTGAGGAGATCGTGCCGAACTTGTGAAAGTACATGGATCCACCAAAATAAACAAAGATATAAAGCCAGAGGAGAAAGGAGAAGGACGACAAGTAGAGAGAGACCAGCCTCGGAAAGACAAATCAAAATAAGAAATGTCTTTTTCCATGACAAACCCACAAAAGGATACATCTCGGAAGGATAAATCAAAGTATACCTACACCCGAGATCCTTATTATTCGACCATCCCCTGGTGCGAGTATCATAAGAGGCTAGGTCATAAAACTGAGGATTGCCCAAATCTAAAGAACCATCTAATGGCCATCCGATTTGAGCAAGACCAAGAAAAAGAGAAACGTAACTCACGGGAAGACAAGGAAAACAAACTCTCTCGGGAAGATACGGAAGAAGGAGAAATCCTACCTTTACCACCTCCGAATCAGAGGAAAATGATTAATATGATAATGGTGGGACTCGAAAACTGCAAAGACTCTATTCGGTCGATACAACGAAGCATCTTCAGACTATCTGCAGACCAGATTCCACGAAGTACTACTTTGCAAAAGGAGTTGGCATTTACGACCGAGGATTTGAAAGGGATTGATCCTCCTCAAAACGATCCTCTCGTAATAGAACTTCATATTGGTGATTGTGACGTCCAAAAGATCTTGGTCGACACTGGAAACTCGGTGGATGTCATATCCCTATACACACTTCAGAAGATGGAGATCAAGGATCATAAGATTAAGGCTCGGGTGAAACATTTGACGGCGTTTGGGGGAGATACAGTTTCAACCGTCGTAACGATAAAACTCCCTGTGTCAGCCGGAGGAATAACAAAGGTAGTAAAGTTCGATGTAGTAGAGAGAGCCACCATTTACAACGCGATCGTCAATACTCCGTGATTGTACTCTATGGAAGCTGTCCCATCTACTTATCACCAATGTCTAAAATTCCCGACTCTAAAACGATACTTTACGGTCCAAGGTGACCAGAAGATGGCTCGGAGGTGTTTCGTGACGGAAAATAAATATCGACGAGAAACTCGGAGTCAAGAAAAAGTTTCGGATCAAACTCTCATGTTAGCCTCTACTAACAAGAGGAAGCTGCCATCTGTAGAAATTTTGGCGGAACTTTTCGAAAGAGAGGAATACTTAGGAAGATTCACCAAGAAAGGTCGGAAAAGAAAAGCCTAATCTTCTCCGAAGGCAAAAAAATCAAAAAAAAATCAAAAAAAAGAAAACCCATCGGTATCTCGGATCGTCCGAGATAGTCAACAAATAATCAAAACTTCGGAACTACGTGTGGCTTGATCCCCTCTGAGGGTACGTAGGCACCAAATAAATCTCCGTTATATACTCAAGAAGTTTATACAATTCAACTATATTTAACGAAGATTCACACAAATCAAACGTCGGAATCTTGATCACATTCTCGACCAAAATAAAATTGCCTGAAAGAATCTCGGAGCCCGATAAACTAAGACCGAGAGCTTAAAAGGTAAACGACTATCGTAACCACTCGCCTTTCGCAGGAGTTCGGTGCTTTTCTTCTTATCATTAAAAAGCAAGTTCGCACCGTCAAATTCGAACTGGAACGCGTGTCGTTCCTTTACCGGCAAGATAAGCTTCATGTTCTAGGAATTCTTCTTCTTTGCAGCTTCAACAGCTTCGACATTCTGCTTTTTTGCGGCCTCGGAGTTTTGCTTTTTCCTCGGAAGAAGATCCTGATTACTGCCATAAGCTCCTCCGGGGTTTGATCTTTTCATTTTAGAAATAGGATCGATCTTTTCCCAGTCCTCTCGCCCTAAAGAGATTATTTCCAAAGTTAGTAACGATTTGAGAGACTAATTTGAGAAGTTTGGAGAAAACATACCGGTCCAGGAACGGGCTCTGTAGAATCGAATAGGGAGGATATCGCCCCACCAAAGTTCTCCTTCCCTTTTGATTTTCTCGAATTCCTCTGAGAAGTTTAGCGCGAGAGCTCGGAAGCAGCTTGGTTTAACTGAAAAATAGCAATATAGAGTTAGAATTCTAGTCAAGAAAGAAAGAAAAGACCTAGTTTCTACCAATTATGGTCTTCCAATTTCGGAAGATTACGGCGTCAGGTTTATAAACTGAAGCTTTGTTGATTCGAACGTAAAAGTAACTTTGGAACCACAATTTCGTGCTCGAATGAAGTCCAGTAAGTATTTTCCTTTTGGGTTTGATATTAATTTTGGAGGTTCCTTCTAGGCTTTTGGAAAATGAGATATTTGTCAACTCCTCTAGTTTCCAGGAGTTTTATTTAACATCACATTGAGCAGCAAGTACTAGAAGACCAGTGATGATTTTGACCGAGTTTGGTGTTAGTTGAGAAATTGTCATTCCTTGACGAGTGCAATAGCCTACCATTAGCTGTGGGATGGGAAACAAGAGAATAGCTTCGGAGAAGAAGCTTTCGTAGAGACAGAAATAACCCGGAGGCGAGGTCCAAAGTCTTTGGTCGGATCTCGGAACTAAGATTTCGATCTTTTCAGGATTCTGAGCTCTTCTTTTTATTTGACTGATCTCGGATCTAGAAAAGAGAGAGGGTCCGACGTCTAGGATATCTGGCCAGGAGATCCTGTTTCTAGAAACCGAAACCTCAAGATTATTTCTTCTAGACGTTGATAAAGAAAGAATGTTAGAGATTCAAGAAGGGGAATTGAAGATTACCTCGGAGAGTGGAAAAAATATTTCGGTGAAGAATTTATCGTCAATAGAAAGTTATATATAAGCAGTAACGGTAATGACTGACGCTTCGTTTTCAGTGTCGAGAGGATATGACTAGCTAATATTTGGAGCGAAAAAGAGACGTCTGTTTTCATTTATTTTCGTCTGTTTTCGAGATGACACGTCATGGGGAGTTGAAAGGTTTTTTGGTTATCGAGGGTTGTATGCGTGGAACAAATGAGGCACTTCACTGACTGCTTCTTTCCCGCCATATTGGAGGATTAAGATCAAGAGGAAAAATGAAGATTCCAGATTATTGAAGACGAAGATCGACCGCAATCGAGCTTCAATCATCCACAAGCTATTAAATTACAGAAATTCGCCAACTCTGCCTCAAGACGTCCTCGGACGAACTAGGGGGGGGACAGCTGTTGATGGTGGGGTTACCACCCCTTATCAATAGTTTGGCGATAATTAAGGTTCAGTCTTTGCCAATATTTTCCTGATAATTTATCAGGTCATAAGTTCCTTCAACATGATTAGAACCCTCGGCCCAGTTGACCGAGGGATACCTCGGTGAAGAATGATCGGATTTTTAGTGCCCGAAGCGGGGGTATAAATAACTTCGTCCCAAGCCGAAGTCTGGAGCTCGGACATAATAAGATCAAATCTTATCACCAATTCCCTAATCTTAAGAAAATGAAAATATTCTATTTTTTTTAGGTTAGCCCATGGGCTTGCATTACCGACTACTAAGAATATATAAATACACACCTCCCTTCACTAATTGAAATTCATTCAGAATCGGGGAGTAGAATTACTAGATAACCTAGATTTAATACTTCTCTTTGATAAAGTTAACTCGGCATTCCGATTTAGCACCTTTGTAACTGATATAATTAATAAAGTTCTCTTTTCCGAGGTATCTCTTTTTTCCCGAAGCGAAGTTAGTGATTCCGTTATAACTTTCATATTCTTCAAAACTACATTCATACGATTCATAGCTTCTAAGATTAGCAAGTTCACCGTACTCCCAGTATCTATCAGTACTTTATCCATAGCATTTCCTGCGAAATAAATTCGAATGACCAAAGGTTTGTTATGAAAACAAGTAACTCCGGGGTTATTTGTCGAGTCATCGGAATCCTCCGGATACGTCTCTTTACGGTTCCTCTTGAATCCGAGCTATTTTAAATTGTTCCAACGTATTTCCTCATTTTTCTTCCGATTTTTCCGAGGTTTCCTTTACTTTTTACTCAAAAGTGTACCCCCCTACCTGGCGCGCCAAATGTTGATACTGGGTTCAACTTCTTATTTTTATAATTAGAGGGGTTCGTTTTTGGAGTAAGTTAAGTAAATAAAAGAAAGACAAAAAGAATCCTCGGAAAGAAGTTTTATTATTGATATCGATTACAAAGGTGTTAACTCGGAATGTCGAGTTAACTTTATCAAAGAGAAGTATTAAACGTAAGTTTAATAGTAATTCTTCTCCCCGATTCTGAATAAAATTTTAGTGAACGGGGGTATGTATTTATATATCTATGTAGTCGGCTATCTAAACTCATGGGCTAACCTCGGAAAAATGGAAATATTTCATTTTTCCGAAATCATGGAATCTGTGATAAGACTTGCTCCTATCCTGTCCGAGCTTAGATTTCGGCTTTGGACGAAATAGTTTATAGCCCGGCTTTGGACGAAGTAGTTTATACCCCCGCTTCGGACACTAAAATCCGACCATTCTTTACTGAGGTGTCCTTCGGTCATCTGGGCCGAAGGTTAAAATCCTATTGAAGGGACTTATGACCTAATCCGTAATTAGGGAAAGATCGGTAAGGACCGAAACTCAATTATTGTCAAACTATTGATCCGGGGTGCTAATCCCACCATCAACAATATCTTGTTTGAGGCACCTGATATGTTTGCACAGTTTCCTTGATTATTTATTAACGGCTTGTTGTTTATGAAATCAAGAACTCTAGCATTTTGTTATTGTAATACCTAGTATTAATAACTCTAAAACTCAATTAATTTGTTTTTGTAATGCTGATTTATGGTTTATTTAACGGCTAAGTTATTTGTGTATTACTTCTGAGTTATGACCATCTTAATGGTTTATTTGTAGCCACATAGTAAATGATGATTTCTAAATGATGATTTCTGTGAGCTACAATAGAACCTATATAAATTAATACTCGATCATTTAATCAACACGATAAATTAATAAATTTCTCCGGTTTCGAGTTGGGGCAGTGTAAAATTTTACAAAATTCGATAAGATAATAAGATAATAATTTTTCAGAAAACCTCATGTAAATATATAGTCCCAATAATATCATAAATTAATAATGTGAAATTTACTCCCACTAGTATGAATCTTTAGTATTTTTACTAAGTTAGTATCCTTTTACAAAATTAGTATTAAGGAGGTTCTAAAATACTAAAATACCCTTATACTAAGTTAGTAAAAAGTTAACAATATTTAGTGAATTAATCAAAAAAATAGTAAAAATTTATTTTTTAAAACATTAATTTTATTACGTATTTGAAAATCAAAATAATATCTTGGTTTTTTTAAAGAAAATTTGAAAATTTTTTGTACTTACTTTTTTTAAAAAACTAGAATTTTATTTTGAAATTTTTTTTTCTAAAATTTTAATAATAGGACCGGAAATTTTTTTAAAATTTAAAAGTTAGAATTTTTTTATTTTGATTAAAAAATGACATTGAAATTAAATTTTAAATTTTTTTTAAAAGTGACATTCAAAATCCTAATTTTTTTTCTAAAAAAAAAATTCGTCTAGTTTTTAGAAAAATTTAAAAAACATTTTCAAAATAAAATTCTTCTTTTTTAAAAAAAGAAGTACAATTTTTTTTTTGGATAGTTAATAAAAGTCTCTTACCACCTCATCAGATGTCAAAAATCCGTAAAATTTAAATAAATCTATAACAAAAGAAATAAATTTGTTACACTACAATACTCTTTTAATAATTTTTTGAGCATGTTTGCGAGTGTTGGAGAGTTAAATAAATCTGCACTAAATACACTAAATCTTCGACATTACAATTTAACTCTGCAAAATAAATCCGCAAATTATGAAAAAACAGCAAAACCGCGTAAAAATCTTCGACAAAGAAAAACAAATCTTCAAATTAAATCTGCAAAAAACATTATATCCGGAAAAAAATCTGCAGAAAATTAAATCTGTTACACTATAAACAAATCTGTTACACTACGGATTTTACTATACTAGTTTAGTAATTTTTTAAGCAAGTTTTCCTTTGTTATGGATTTTTGGAAATCCGCGACAAAGCAATAAATCTACAACAAGTACAATAAAATCTGTAAAAAAAAATCCGTAAACATTTAAATCTGCAAAACAAATCCGCAAAAAAAATAAATCTTCGATACATGTTTGCGGATTTTTAAAAAATAATATGCGGATTTGTTTTGTTGGGAAGGTGGTATTTTCGTAATTATGTTTTTTCCTGTCAAATGTTTTAAGGGTATTGTGGGTACGAAAAAACTCATTTTAAGGGTCAAAAAATTAATACTAGTCTAGTAATTTTAAAACTTTTTCATACTAGATAAGTAATCCTCCCATTAATAATTATGTATATAAATTTTTGTATACATAGTTAAGTTAAATCAATTTAGTAAAATATGACTTTAGTGTTGTTTTGTTGTCTTGAAACTAATATATTGTTGGAGTTCATCTCTAGTTTTTCTTATTGCATCAAGAATTTTTGTGTAGTGTCGTTTTTTCGAATCACATAAAAGAATTGTGAAGACCTCTAGACGTGATAATTGTTTTCTTACGTGTAACTATTTCTAAATGTATTGTAATATCATCTTCAATCTCATTATTAATATTAACGATTGTAAGCACAATTTCTTCTCATAACTCGAAATATGGATTTATCCCTTCAAACTAATAAATTATTAATAATTCTATAAATTAATAATATATCGCGGTCCCAAAATTATTAATTTATAGAGTTTCTACTCTATAAGAATCCACATATTAGCCACCACCGATAATTAGGTCAAACTTGTCGAACTATTCATTCTCTATTTCCCTACTTACTATTTCTCCTATTCTTTTTTTAGGTCGGGTTTACATTGTCTAATTCGTAGCAATATTTTTGAAATGGTGGACTAAAGTTACACATGGCTAATATGGGTGTGTCGGAATACCTTGAAGATATGGATGTGGCTCGGTTACAATTCTGCTCACTTCCCAAACAAGAACAAACCTAGGACGAACGTTTTATCATTGTGCCATGGGATCTGGACCAATTCACGAGTTTAAGTGGTTGGACAAGATCCACAATGAATAAATGGCGCTCATTGCTGAAAGACATGCAACTTTGTCTGAAGAGATCACTGATCTTAAGGAGGATCTCGCCGATCTAAAGATTGTTGTGAAGGAGATAGTCCAAATTCTGGAAACTCTAATGTCTAAGTAAGAATTTGTCTGTTTGTATTTTGATGAAATTGTTTTTCAATCTGTTAGTTTGTAAAAAAAAAATTAAACATCATCTTGGCTGGTTTATAATGCATTAAATCATAACATTGCGGCTGATTTAGTGATCTTACAAACATACTAATTAGCTGATTAGTTAATATAAACAATGACGTTATGGCTGAGTTACAAAATGAGCATAGGGATTGTCGTTTTGTAGCTTTTTGAGATATTAAAAATGTGTTTAGGAAAACGCGAACAATAATTGTTTACATATTCACACGCATAATAATAATAATAATAATAATAATAATAATTTATAAATTTTCAAAAAATTTAATTTGAAATTGAATTTAAAAATATTTGAATACAAATTTTTTTAAAAATTAAATTTTATGTGTTTTGGCAGTATAATTATTCATCACGGCTGAGTTATATATTTTGACGGCTGACTTATGAGCAAATTTAGGGTTCAAGAATAAGGTAGAGTTCACTTATTTGAAAAGCTTAGTAGTTAGGTAATATTGATAAGCATAGCTTAATTACATTGGTTTCATTACAGGAATGTATCAAATATTCACATCTGCTTAATTTTCTAAATTTAAGGTTTGGCTGAGTTACAATATATATATGGTTGACTTACCTTAGATTAATTTGTGGTTTTGCTGAGTTATACCAGCGATATGGCTAACGTAATAGAGATAAGTTTGTGGTTTGGCTGACTTATGGTGCTTTATGGTTAAGTTACTGTTATGGTAAGATAAAATTAAAACACTAATACAAAGAAGTTCTTAAGTAATATAAAAAAAAAAAACCCCAATTCAAGGAAGTTGGTAGAGAAGACGACAATACTAGGAAGGTCGTTAATTAATGAACAGAGAATTTCAATTCAAAAACAAAATTATCTGGGTCAAACTCAATAAACATATCGACTAAATCTAGTCACACCGTAGTTCTCATTCACTCAGACTTGTCGCTGTCACGCTCCCATGTCCTCTTCATTGCACGCATTTAGGTTCAAAGTATCGTTCTAACCACCAAATTAAATTGTGTCAAAATCGTTAGAGTATGCTGACGATCCCATGTTTATTTTCGCCAAAAACATACGAAATATTATTAATATATATATATATATATATATACATGTTACAGTTCCTGAAAGTTCTAATATTATACATAATCGGTCCTTATAATGAGAATAAGAAACCAGCGTTCCTTGTAATAGTCGGAAATCAAGTGGTACGTCGCCCACTCATGAACCCAGTCTTTTTGAAGGATCTTTAAAATTGCCTGCACGAGAGTGTAATTAAATTGTAACCGGACAGTCTTTTTTTTCTCAACCAATTATGTCACACAAGGGTGTAGAACGGGAAGGTTTTCCCGATCCGCAGAGATTAGTATCGAAGCAACATATCTCCAAAGCTTAGATGATAATCCAGAGATAACCGACACGACGAGTGGAAAATGAAACAGCGAAATTAGGTTTACGAGAGAAAAGAAAAAAAGGGGAAATTAGGTTTAATAGATGGGAGATGAAGAGAAAGAGATAGGAAGTCATATTTATTTAATTATTTAATTTCTCGCGGTCAATTTAAATTTTATGGTTTTTGACAAATTACTGGCTGACTTGTGAAAGCTTAACGGTTGACTTATGAAAGCTTAAAGACTAATTTATAGAAATCTAAAGACTGAATTGTGGAAGCTTAACGGCGGACATATGAAAGCTTCAAGGCTAACTTATAGAAGCCTAAAGATTGACTTATGAAATCTTTACGGCTAAGTTAACGATATTTTATGGCTGAGTTAAACAAAAAAATATGCATATTAATAGCAACGATCATATGTCTCATACCAATTCCTTAATTAATACATAATCTTGTCTTTAAGAAATAACATAAACTACTCAATCAAGTACGTATATAGCCATTATATAGTCTTAACTTAATTGAGAGAACCTAACTAATTTCTTAAAGATAGTTGTTCAACCTTTCATACTTATTCTCCAACGCTTCATATTTCTTTTCCAGAGCATCAACCTTCTCCATAAGATTAACGACACCCATCCCAGTGTCGTAGTGCTCACTTCTGTTCTTCTCCAGCTGCTTATTCCTATCCTCCATGATTTCATCAAACTGGGATTCCAAATGAAAGATCGTTTATTCTTGAGCGTCGACCTGCTTCTTGGCTGTATCCGAATCCTGCTTCATCTCATTCTTCTCCTCCTTTATATTGGAGAACTCGTCAGAAAATGCCTCAATCCACAACCTCCTGAAACCGCATCCTTGACCGAGACCCTTGAATCATAGATTATGCAATCTTTAGATATGATATCTTCGATAGGCCCAAAGATATTTAACTCCCGTTATATAGGAGGGAAAAATCCCGTCTTGTTCCATCCCTTGTTCCCCACACACTTCATGATATGCCCAATCAATGTCTGAATAATCACCAGTTACGGATGACGTTTGAAAAAGTCAAAGCAGACCAATTCATATGAAGAAAATCATGATGAACTCAGGTCTAAGGACTATACTCTATAGTCGTAATGAGAAACTCATATGACACTCATATAACAATCTTGTTGAGTTCTCATTAGCGGGTCACATCCGATACCGTGTTCACAACACATATCTATGTGATTAACTTTGATACTCCTATCAATGACACCATGAAACTTGGTCATCAGTCACATCACATACTAGTTTCGCGCGGTTATTAATGTCCCAATTTAACAACCTTCGACCAGGGTTGTCAGTAATTTATGACATCTATCGCTTATAGGATTTCATGATCAAATTATTTTGGGACTATTATTTAATTAATCAATTGCACAATTAAATAATAATGAAACAATTTCATTAAATAAAACATAACCAAAGTATGTTTGCATGAACATCAAAACAAAACAAACAACTCCCACTTAAATAGATTACTACTCAAGAAATCTAATTCATATCGCAACAGCATGACTCTCACGCTTGGGCCGTGGGAGTGGCTTAGTCAGAGGATCAGCAACATTCTCGTCCGTCGGGACTCTGCTGATCTTCACATCTCCTCTCTCAATGATATCTCGTATCAGATGATATCTTCTCTCGATGTGTTTGGACTTCTGGTGTGATCTGGGTTCCTTCGCTTGAACTATAGCTTCATTGTTATCACACAACAACGCCACATGCTCAGAACTGCTAGGAATCACACCAAGTTCAGTGATGAACTTCCTAATCCAAACAGCTTCCTTTGCAGCTTCTGAAGCAGCAATGTACTCAGCTTCTGTCGTGGAATCTGCTACAGTGCTCTGCTTGGAACTCTTCCAACTAACCGCACCGCCATTCAGACAGAAGACATAACCAGATTGAGATCGGAAATCGTCTTTGTCCGTCTGGAAACTAGCGTCGGTGTATCCACTCACCACAAGCTCATCACTTCCTCCGTAAACCAAGAACTTATCCTTAGTATTCCTCAAATACTTCAGGATTGTCTTGACGGCAGTCCAGTGACTCTCACTGGGATCGGATTGGTATCGACTCGTCATGCTCAAAGCACAAGTGACGTCCAGTTGTGTACATAGCATGTCATACATGATAGATCCTATCGCAGAGGCATAGGGAATCCTACTCATGCGATCTCGCTCAGCAGGTGTCGAAGGACAATGCTTCTTGCTGAGAGTAATGCCATGTGACATTGGAAGCAAGCCCTTCTTGGAATCATGCATATTGAACCTGTGTAAGACCTTATCAATGTAAGTATCCTGACACAGTCCAATTAGCCTCTTCGATCTATCTCTATAGATCCTTATTCCAAGAATGTACGCGGCTTCTCCCATATCCTTCATCGAGAAACAACTTCCAAGCCAAGTCTTAACAGACTGAAGCAACGGAATATCATTTCCGAGAAGCAATATGTCATCTACATACAATACTAGAAAAGCAACTGCGCTCCCACTAGTCTTCTTCTAAACGCACTGTTCCTCTTCGTTCCTGATGAAACCAAATTCTTTAATAGCTTCATCAAAACGAAAGATTCCAACTTCAAGATGCTTGCTTCAATCCATAAATGGATCGATGAAACTTGCATACTTTCCTAGGGTTATTAGGATCTACGAAACCCTCAGGTTGTGTCATATACACATCCTCTTCCAGAATCCCATTCAGGAAGGCGGTTTTCACATCCATCTGCCAAATCACATAATCATAATAAGCAGCAGTCCCTAGGAGAATCCGAATGGACTTAAGCATAGGGACTGGGGAATAGGTTTCGTCATAGTCAACACCATGCACTTGTTTGAAACCTTTTGCCACCAATCTAGCTTTGTACATCTGTACATTACCATCCACGTCAATCTTCTTCTTGAAGACCCATTTGCACTCAATGGCTTTTGCACCATCGGGAAAATCTTCCAAAGACCAAACTTTGTTGATTGACATGGACTCCATTTCGGATTCACTGGCCTTAAACCATTTTTCGGAGTCAGGGCCCAACATTGCTTCTTCAAAATTCGCAGGTTCGTCACTATCAACGATCAGAAGATCATGACAGTTAGTCACGAGAAATTCATATCTCTCGACTTCATTACGAGTCCTTCCGGACCTGCGAACTACAGGCACCACAGGTGTTGATTCCACAACTTCTTGTGAATCCAACGGCTGCTCTACCTCATCAGGTTGAACAACATCTTGTGATTCTCGAATTTCTTCGAGTTGTACTTTACTCCCACTGTTCTTCTTGGAAATAAATTTTCTCTCAAGAAAGACACAGTTCCGAGCAACAAATACCTTGTTCTCGTATTGGTTGTAAAAGTAATATGCCTTGGTTTCTTTAGGATAACCAACGAAGTAGCACTTATCAGATTTGGGCGCAAGCTTATCAGATATCAATCGCTTGACATAAGCTTCGCGACTCCAGATTTTAAGAAAAGATAGACTTGGAACCTTTCTAGTCCACATCTCATATGGAGTCTTTTCAACTGATTTTGTTGGAACTCTGTTTAGCGTAAACGCAAACGTTTCAAGAGCATATCCCCAGAAGGATAACAATAGATCCACATGACTCATCATCGATCGAAACATATCCAATAAGGTCCGATTCCTCCTCTCAGACACACCGTTCCACTGTGGTGTTCCAGGAGGAGTGAGTTGTGAAAGGATTCCACAATCTCTAAGATGATCATCGAACTCTTGGCTCAAGTAGTCACCTCCACGATCAGATTGAAGAGCTTTGATACTTTTGCCACGTTGGTTCTGTACTTCATTCTGGAACTCCTTGAACCTTTCGAAGGATTCCGACTTATGTCTCATGAGATAGACATAACCATATCTACTGAAATCATCAGTAAATGTGATGAAGTACCTAAAGTTTCCTCTTGCACTAATGCTCATTGGGCCACACACATCTGTATGTATAAGACCCAACAAGTCACTGGCCCTTTCATTAAATTTGTTGAAAGGGGCCTTTGTCATTTTGCCCAATAAGCAGGATTCACACTTCTCAAATGATTCATAATCAAATTAGTCTAAAAGCCCATTAAGATGGTGCTTTTGAATCTTTTTCTCATTGATGTGGCCTAAACAACAGTGCTAGAGAAAAGTTGGGTTTGAGTCATTTGATTTAAACCGTTTGTTATTTATGTTATAAACATGTATTGATTGGTTGAGAATATAAAGCTCATTCTCTAATGGGGCACTACCATAAAATATATTATCTCGAATAAAAGAGCAACACTTGTTCTTAATCGAAAAATCAAAACCATTCATGTCCAAAACAGAAATAGAAATGATATTCCTGCTTATCGCAGGTACATAGTAACAATTATCCAACTCTAAAATCATGTCTGATGGTAGAGACAAATGATAAGTTCCTACGGCTAATGTAGCAACTCTTGCTCCACTCCGAACACGTAGGTCCACTTGTTCCTTCTTCAGAGTTCTACTGCTGCTGAGGTCCTGCATATTAGTACAAATATGAGCACCACAGCTGATATCCAATACCCAAGAATTAGAACCTGATGAAGTAACATTTACAGTGAGATTTGAGATTTGAGTTTTTCGAAAAATGCCGTTTCGCGAATCTACAGGCCATGTCGATCGACACACGCTTTGTGTCGGTCGACACGCTTTTCGTAGAAACCCTAATTTTTGAGTTTTTCAAAACGATTTTCAACCAAAAGATCTAACATGCATCTACTATAAAACTTGTGAATCAAATTCGAATTCAAGTCATTTAAATAGCATGTTACAGATTCAATTGGAACATATGGCTCTGATACCACTGAAGGAATTCTAGTAGGTTTTAAAACTTTTCTTAAATCCTAATGATTCCTTTTAGCCCTTAAGATCATGTTCATTGAATCTATGTTATCAGATCTCGATCATACCTAGAGTTTATGAGCAGCGGAATTGATCAGGATGTCGAGATCAGGAGCGCCTCAGATGCTGCGCCTCTACGGAAAGTCCACACGCACACAAACTGGATCACCGGGATGCTAGTGTTGGAAAAGCTCTCGGGATTCTGTGTTTCAAGGTGGCTGCAGATCTAAGTCTAACTGAAAAATTCGTGCCTCTATATCTTATATAGGGACCACGAAAACCTAATTAATAACCGGGTTAAACCGATCATTAATTAGATCATTAAACCAAACCAGTCGGTTTGATTTCAGTCACTGTGTCGATCGACACAACTACTTGTGTCGGTCGACACACTTAGCCAAAACACATAGTAATGTATATCAAATATACATCAACTTGATCATTACATTAATGATCAATCACAATCTTGTTTATCTAGTTTGCTTAGGTGTGTGACCCTATAGGATCATATAATACTAACAATGAGTTCATAACTCATAAGTTATAAGTGGTTTCTAGCAAAGCATTATAACTACCTAGTATCTCATGATAGTCTTATCTCGACTTCACAACTATATTAGAGTGAATACAAGTATGATATCCAGGACATTCCCTTCATACCGTTTAAGTACTTTTCCGCTTTCACCCATTTATTTTATTCAAATGGATAAGAGAAAAGAAAAATTATGGGAACCAGTTTCCCGCATAACCTATTTGATATTTTTTTTTTTACCCAACAAAATAATATTTCATTTAGATAACCAAAGTTTGAACACATCATTGCTTGTCTTTTAAGAGCAAAGCCTCAAGCCAAGCAGGAACATTACATTCTAGAAAAGCAGCAGAAATGGGAAAAGAGGAAATATGATTTGCTAATGCATTCGGACTCCATTAGCCTCCCTTTTGACAATCGAGAATCGAGGCTGTAGACACTTCCATTGCTTAGTGATCTCGGCAGTGAAGTCCCACAAGGTTGGTTAAGAGTCGCGGTCTGTGATGGCTTGAAATAAATTCGAACAGTCCATCTCAAAGTCACATTTCCCTTCCCCATATTATTCAAGACTGTCATAGCCCATAAGAGTGCAGAGGCCTCAGCATGCAGCGGTGAGATGGGAAGTGGATAGCTTTTTGCTCCGATCCATAGAGTTTCCCCTTGTTAATTGTAAGCACCCAGCCTATTCCTGATTGCGTCCTCTCTTTATTCCATGTAGCATCAATGTTGCATTTAAGAAAGCCAGGAGGAGGAGTTCTCCAACGCGCCTGCTGAGGCTGCAAATGATTACTTTGTAATCTTTGCTTCTCCGGATGAAAGCTGGTTCCATTCACCATTATCTCGGAGTGCCCGTTCAAGAGTGTCTCAAGCCTCTGTGTCTATACTAGAAAAGCAAATATCATTCCTAGCCTTCCATATTCTCCAAATAATCCAAGGCCATAGAGACAAATTGTCTTTTAACATGTCCGGTATGTCTTTATCGAAACCCATACCAGTGGCTACTCTGGAGAATAGAGAGCCTTCTGAGAATGGGTGATAAAGGGAATCCAGGGGAGACAAACTCCAAACCAGACGAGCATATGGACAAGTAAAAAACATGTGATCAACAGTTTCTTCTTGGTTACCACACCTAGAACAGGTTGCCTCGTTTGCTAAGTGTTTATGCTTCAGTGAGGCCATGACTAGTAACACGTTACTGATGCTTCGTCAAACTATATGTTGGACTTTTGGAGACGCTGGTAACTCCCATACTTTAGCTAACAGACCATTTATACTCGGTTGAATCAATGTACCAGGAAGCTCTTCCTTGACTTGCAGTCTGTCCGTCCAAAGCCAATAAGCAGACTTTACTGTAAATTGCCCATCCTTAGTGTGAATCCATGAGTAACCGGTATCGTGACTCTCATTGACCGGCCGGATTTGCAATATCGCTGCAGCTTCGTCCTCGTCAAAGATCTCCTTCACTCTCGCTATGTTCCATTGATCAGATCCCGGGTCCTTGAGTAGAGAAAGGGAGACTGAGTCTTCTTCGATATTGGGCTTTACTCCAAGGATCATGAAAGATCTTTATTCCTTGACCATTTCCAAAATTCTTCTTCGCTCCAAGCCTTATGAGGGTGAACAGGCAGGAAAGTATTTGCCTCTGAAAACCCTCGCCACCAGACACTGTGGCATTTGCATAAATCGCCACAGCTGTTTACCCAGTAATGCAAGATTGAATCCTTCTAAATCTCTGAAACCGAGACCTCCATCCTTCATTGAGACGGTGAGCTTATGCCAAGCTTTCTAGTGTATTCCTTTCCCCGTCCTCTGATTCTCCCACCATAAGTCTTGCTTGTAATTGAATCACACAATGTCTTCAGCAGTCTGTAACAAGACATGATATGCGTAGGAAGTGCTATGACAACGGACTTAAGCAGGACTTCCTTACCACCAAAAGATAAGAAACGATTACTCCATGTGTGAATCTTGGAATTGACTCTGTCATCAATGTATTTCAGGGTTGCAATCTTTGTGCCTGTGATCATTTCTGGAAGACCTAGGTAAAGACCTTTACCGCCTTGTGATTGAACGCCAGTGAGCTCTACTACCAATTTTCTCTGCTCTGCCGTCACCTTTTTGCCAAAAATTAGACTAGATTTTGGCAAACTCACTTTCTGGCCAGACACTTTCTCATATTCCTTTAGAATCCTCAAAGCTTCACTGGCTTCCTCTTGTGTAGCCTTGATGAAGAAGAGGCTATCATCCGCAAATAGCAGGTGGGAGATAGGTGGGGACTGATCAGCAACTTTGATTCCGGTTATTCTCCCTTCTTCCTCCGCCTTCACAAAAGCTCCAGCCAGCATTTCTGCACTAAGAATGAAAAGGAAAGGAGACAGCGGGTCTCCTTGCCTTATTCCCCTAGACGGAATTATGATCTCTGAAGGCTGACCGTTGATGAGGACCTAGTACGTGACTGAGGTGATACAAGTCATGATGCGAGAGATCCACTGTTGAGAGAACCCCAACACTCGCAAGGTCTTCTCAATAAACGGCCGCTCCAAACGGTCAAACGCTTTCATCATGTCTGTCTTCATCGCCATGAACTCTTTAGAAACTATGTCTTTTGTCCATAATGCATGTACCACTTCATGGGCTATTAGAATGTTGTCTTGAATGAGCCTTCCTTGCACAAAAGCGGCTTGATGTTCTGAGATGAGTCCCGGAAGTATGCTCCTGAGCCTCGTGGACATGACCTTAGAGATTACTTTATAGCAAAAGTTACTCAGGCTGGTTGGCCGAAAGTCTGCGAGCTTGCTTGGTGGTACCTTTTTTGGAAGTAGACAAATGTGAGTCTCATTCACCCTCTCGTCCAAATGACCCTCCTCCATGAAGATTCTCTCTGCAGCAGATCTGTCTTAATCATATTCCAATACATTTGATAAAAGGAACCTGAAAAACCATTCGGGCCTGGTCCCTTGTCAGCTCCTAGCTCAAATACAGCTTCTCTCACTTCAGTTTCCTCGACTGGTCTGAGTAGCCAATTGTTCTGATAAACAGATATCTGATCGGATGAATCCTGAAAAATGATGTTATTTTCTACCTCCTCTTGGCTATTGATCTCAGATTTGAAGAGGTTTGAGAAGTAAGAGACAGCGATTAATCCCATATCTCTTTTAGAGTAGGCCAAGGTACCATCATCCTTTTCAAGGTAGTGGATTTTATTAAAAGCTCTCCTTTGTTTGGTGACTGCAAAGAAGTACTTCGTATTGCGGTCTCTATAGTGGCCCCAGTTAGCTCTGTTGCTTTGCCTCCAAAACTCAGCCTCTTCTCTATAAGCTAATCTAAGCTCGCCTCTTAGCTCATTCAGGATGCTTTTGTCAATGAAATCCTGGTGAGTGATCTCATCTATGCTCTTCTTCAACTCCTGGATTCTGATCTCCGAATTAGGTTTAGCTCTCCTCTTCCATTGAGCCAGCTCAACTCTGCAACTTTTGATTTTGTCCACAATACCCTGCGTATAACCATTCTCATCTTGAGCATTCCAGCCGTTTAACACCGCTTCATTGAAGCCTGGCTTTTGTTGCCATCTTTTATCATATCTGAAGAGAACTCTACTTCTGAACCTTCCTCCTTCAAAACAAGCCATCAAAGGGCTATGATCATAGCCTACTCTAGGGAGGTAGTGGTTGACAGCTCCAGGGAAAAGGTTGAACCACTCTGAATTCGCCACCACCCTATCCAGTTTACAATTAACTAGGCCATCCCCCCCCTAAATCCTAACCAAGAGAGGTCATTCCCTTGGTGTGGTAGTTCCATAAGGCCTAGCGCTTGTAAAAAGGACCTGAATGGGATGAAAGAGCTCTCCGCCCTTACCACTCCTCTCTTTTCTTCATTGCTGATTATCTCATTGAAGTCACCCAGGAGGATCCAAGGGCCATCTCTGGTTACTCCAATCCGAGACAATTGTTCCCATACTTTGCTCCGCTCACTTTGAACCGGATCACCATAAACTCCAGTGATGAAAATAGACTGGCCTTGCCACTGAATTTGCGTGTCAATGAATCTTGAGATCTTTGTCAATATTTTATCTGAACTTCTTCTTTCCACATCATAGCAAGTCCTCCTCCTATACCCTCCGGCTCAAAAGTGCATATGTCGTGGAAACCCATATTGCTGCACACGTTCTCCATATACCTTCGATCATTCTTGGTCTCGCTAAGGAATATAACCTCTGGGACATATTGACCATATATGTCCCTTAGGTGTCGACCTGTAAGGGTATTCCCCACCCCTTGACAGTTCCACGCCATAACTCTCATATGGAAGACGGTGGTTTAAGGTTAACCACAAACCTTGCATTCCGATAGTTCTTGGATTAGATGTCACTTGGATGCCAGAACTTAGAGTAAAGCACGCCTGAGATTGCAGTTGATGCGAGGGATGAAGACTTGATTTAGCTGAACTACTATCGTTTGAGGGCCTCCTTCCTTAAGTCATTCCCCTCCTTGCCATCCGATTTCTTACGTTTCTTCCTGGAGATCTTTCATTGCTGTCCGTATTCTTTCTTTTCTTTGCATTGGAGGGTTGGTCTTGGGTGCTCTGCAACATCTGGTCAAGAGATAAGTTTGAGTCTGGTCCAAATAGCTCATTCTCTAGCTTCTTGTCAGGTTTAGCTTTTCCTGGCGAGGGGGGTCGTGTATTAGTTGCTAAGACAGGTTGCTTAACTCTCCACTCTTGATTGACTATTGGACGTTTTCCAAGGGCTTTAGAGGAGCTGCCCAGCCGAGAGAATTCGAACGATGAGGCTATTCCTGTACTTAGCTATTAACTGCGTATTATGAATCACCGAGACCTCGACTGGGTTATCCAAATTTACTCTCTCTCTATCTTTCAGGAGCTGGATGAGATCTTCTTCTTTCTTCTTGGGGAACTTCATTTCGAGCTAGAAACCCGTCTCCGGGCTACCAGAGATATAAACAGGAAACCAAATCCAAAGTACCCCTACAAATCTCAGAACCCAAACCCTAAAAGCCTCACACTGCAAATACCCTAAGAAAGAACCTAGATCCCAATGCCCATACACTATCCTACCTTGAAATACCCGAAGGGTTCAAGATCTCATCAAATTATAGTTCTCGAGTCGACACCGCTCAGTCTTCAAACGAAAAAGAGCACACACGCTTATGAAAAGTAGAGGAATCCATCTATCGGTTATGGCGTGATGAATAATCGACGGGATGAGTGTACTCAGCTGGAATAGAGACCGGAATCTGAGGAAGACGGCAGCCAGATGACAGATCTAGGGTTTCGAGGGGGGTTTGAAATCGCCTCCGAGGAGAGAGAAGAGATCATTTATTTTTTTTAATCCCAATCTAACCTATTTGATATTTAATTTTTTAAATGAATGAAAAATTCTCTAAATATTATTTCAATTTTCCATAAATTTTCTTAAATATTTTGAAATACTCGTCACAAAATGGTGTCTTATCCAATTAATGAGAGGTTATGTCATAATCTTAGCTATCCATAAATTCTCGTTCCCATCTCTTTTCCTTATATCATGTCTCGTACCCAAATTTCCACTCCTGTTTTTTAATTGGGGATACTTTTAGAAATGTTTGTCAATTGGGGTAGGAAACATCCAAAACTGCTTCATACTCAAATTATCCGTTCCCGTCTCGTTTCTATTATTTTATGTCTCGTTACCCGGAATAAACATGTCTACTTTTTCTATAATAATATAATATTGGTTGTATTTAGTGTTGTATCTTTTTAATGCCCCTTTTGGTAAAAAAAAAAAAAAAAATTATCTAAATAATTTTTAGTAATATTTTGTATCAATCGTGTATAATCTACTATGACATTGGTTACTTTCAATTATATGGTCCACCTAAATTTGTTAATTATTACATCAGAAAGAAACATTTACGATTAAAACAGAAAATTTTCAACGAATACAAATAAAAAATATAGATTCACGTAACTATCCGATAACCCGGCTAAAACCCAGTACCGTGAGTGTATTTTTTTTTTCCTATTTTGCTCGTGATGAAATTTTTTTCTTCTAACTAAATTCTAATGGCTGTATATGTAATATACCTTATCAACATAAAGTTGTCCCTATATTTATACTTCTAAATTAATAGAATAGATATGTCATTTCTAAATTGTCTCTATATTTGTATTTCAAAATTAATAGAATAGAGATGTTTCTAAAGTTGTCTCTCTAGTTCTACTTTAGTGAATAAAATACAGATGTGGTTTCTTTATGATTTTTTAAATAGTTTTATTTTTGACCTGATTTTATATTAAGAGTTTCTTATGTATAATTATATGGGTGTAAAATCATTTCCTTAATTTATAAACTAAGAACATGGATTATTAAAGAAAAATTATAATCTTTGCA
Organism: Euclidium syriacum; assembly: GCA_900116095.1. Lineage (NCBI taxonomy): Eukaryota > Viridiplantae > Streptophyta > Magnoliopsida > Brassicales > Brassicaceae > Euclidium > Euclidium syriacum. Next base: position 157,805 of record FPAK01000025.1, read on the forward strand.
CAACGTAGGGTGAATATCACTAATCTGATCGATGGATAAACGAATTAATTTTCAAATTTAGAAATCGCAAATAAAGAAAAAGTGTGATTGTTCAACAAAAAAAAATTCAAAGAAACATGAATGATATAAATAAAAATTTGAAGAAAAAAATCTTATTGGTCCTCTGAATTGAAAAAAATCCAGCATGCCCTCTTCTATTTCTTGTTGCTCTACTTGCTCGAAAGCTAGAGAAAAATTATTGTCCTCTACGAAAAGAATTAATTTAATTTAGAGATAAACATGAAAAAATTGCTATTTTAATCTTCATAATATAGATGTATCATGGATTTTACCGGTTTTCTACCATGATATAGTAGGTTTTATGGAGACTTTGTAGCATGTTTTGAGTATTTATGCAGGATCTACTAGCAAAAGACACTTTGGAGCAAAAAGAGCTAAAAATAAGGTTTTATGGAAGTTTCCACGTGAATTGAGAAGACTTAGAATATTTGGAGCCAAAATGCAGAAATGTTACTGCAAGCCCCGAGTCGACCGACTGGAAGAGCTACAGTCGACCGACTATGACGCCGACTTAATTTAGAAGATTTTCTTATCGGGCCTTTCGCGGAACCCTAGACCCTAAGACTCATTCACGACCTATATAAGCACCTCTTAAGCACTTGAAGAGGCACGCACCCCAAAAAGAACTCAAAGCAATACAAGTTTCTCTTTGCTTTTTGTTTCCATTGTTTTAGCTTTTAGATATTGTTCTTATCATTGTTCTAGACTCTGAAGAAGGTTAGAGAAGTGTTCTTCCTCATTTGAGTTTCGTGAACCTCTGACCTTCTATTGTCTAATTCGTTTCATATGCACTTAATTCATAAAAAGATGATTTGTTTTAATAAAACCATGTCTGAGTTGTTTATTCATTAGATCTAGGGTTTTCAAAGGGTTTACAAGGGATCATTCTAAACGGTTTTGATTTGTGGAATAAGCCACGTGATTCTTCACTACAAACAGTATTTCATATTTAGAGGTGACGTAATTAACTACTTTTAGATCATCAAGGTCGATCTTTCTACCAGAGACGGAGATAGAGACGCCGAAAGAGTCTGTAGTGAGCAAGGTGCGTTCTAAATCAAACGAGAGTTTGTTTAGACACCTTGTGAATAGATCTAACTTGTTCGCATTAAAGCTTATTTACGTCCAGCGACAATCCAAAAGAGATTTGAGATTTAGGGATTTAAATAAAGGCTATTTTCTAGTACACCAATAGGATCTACTATTTTAAAGTATTTAGAGTTCAAGAAGTCACCAATAAACCGTGATCCTGAGTTTTCCCAACTGATTTCCCTTAGATCTAATGTTTCTTTTAAAGTTTGCAACACATCACAAGTCATTAGCATATTAGAATTGTCATAGTTCGGTTATATTTGCATCTGAATCCAAACTAGCCATAGCTCTCTGTGGGATCGATAACCTAAATACTACAACTGTACATTGTGCACTTGCAGTTAATTTTGGGTGAATAACTTCACGCATCAATCATGTATAGGTAAGAACAAAAATTTTCATAACTATTCTCAGGAGTTCCCATATCGATCTGCCTTGAAAACCTTAGCTTCCTATGTGACATCTAATAATCCATCTGTTGAAAGGAACTTATTAATAAATCATTCGTAAAATATCAGTAACCCACTCGTATCGTAATGATAAGTCAGCCGTAATATACCAATAACCCAGCCATATCGTAATGATAAGTCAGCCCTAATAGTATAAATAATTTGGTCGAAACATAATGATAATTCAGCCATAATGAGAAATAACCCAGCCCATACTGATAAGTCACCCTAATATATCAATAAGTCAACCATAATATATAAATAAGTAACCCGTAAAACAATCTAAAAATAAGCCGCAACATAGTAATTAACCTTATACCAAAGTGCATATTGATAACTACTATGACACTTTTAGGTTTAACTGACTCACTACCGCCGCCAAGAAAGTCCTTGTAAAGAGCGCCCAAAATATCAGGTGTTGCTTGTCGGGATCAATTAGAATGTTCCATCACAGAGCAATATGTGCTCCGAATCGGATATACGAACATAAAAGTGCGGCTCATCACCTTGTTTCAATGGACGAACTCTCCAGCGACATCCATCAACCCAACATTTAACAATATATGTTCTCGTATTTTATACTAGTATATCAAAATAAAATCCATCCTTCACCTAAAGAAGTTTCAGTCGTTTCTCCAAATCGTCTTCACTCCCGTCAGTTGTCCTAAAACGAGGTTTAGGGAAGACATCTTCAACCTTAAAGACTGTGAGTTCCCAATCGATCCCGTCTTCTCAATGTTTTGAGGTCTCTTCTTAGGAGGCAGAGTTTGTGAATCTTTGTCTTGGTTTGGAGACTCGCCGTATAAATTAAAATTATCATCATCAGATGATGCACCATCAGAGTCGTCGAAAACATAAGATCGGCTTGAAAATTCATCTTCTTCTTCTTTGCCATCGACTTCTTCATCATCTATGTCTACTTCGTGTTGCTTTCTACTTGCGCAATCAACGTATTTATTGTCGCGTATCTCCTCAAATTTCGATCCGTCATAACTGGAACAATCATAGTTGTATGCTCGTTTCGTCTCTCGATCAGTTAGTCCGACTAATTGCTCTATCCTCTTTTGTTGTAATCTCCACAGATGAGGTCATCAAACTAGTAGTTGAACCAGAGGTCAATCAAACCCACCATTCAAGCCACATAGAGTCGAACCATGCCCAAAACTCTAATGACACCTATGAGCCTTACAATGACAAAACGAATCCCACTATCAACTGGTCCAGATAAGAGACTACTTGGACTACATTCTTTATCAACCAGAAGGCTCCTCGAAGTTAAATCAACTCAAGATAAGTTGTCATGAAGGAGATATTGACATGGAGATAAGTTTTCAAGATAAGATTAGTAGCTGAACCAGAGGTCAATCAAACTCACCCCTCAATCCACATGAAGCTGAGTGGACAAGTTTTGAGGACAAAACTTCTTCAAGAAGGAGGGTATGATGCGGTCATCAAATAGAAAGATGAAATCCATGATTCTAAGATGGATCAACCACTCCCTAAGGCACCTTTGTATGTCTATACCAGTCTATCAAGAGGCCACACTAGTCAAGACCCAAGGAAGGCAAGCCCAAGACCAACTTTTCTTTTACGGATCCGACAGGAACCAAGTCATAATGGTTCTTTACAATATTAATTGGTCATGACCTGGAGATCTTCTACACCATCAAGAGAATCTCAAGGATGCATCATTACATGCCCATGTTGTCCAGATACAAGGAACCTCCCAAATTTCCTCATTTGGCCAAAATCAAGCATTAATTGCAAAATCAATCAAACCTTTGATTGATTTTATTTTATGTTGATTTATTAAGAGAATTATTTTTTAAATGTCATAATAAGAGCCTATATAAGGTCATCTTATTTCATTGTAAAAGAATAACCTTTGATCAATAAAATTGTTGTTTTGCTTCAAAATAAAACTCTCTCTTCTCTTTTAATTTGTGAGTGTTCCAAATTGCTAGAGTGTTCTTAGAAGTATCGATAGGCTTTAACACCTATAGTGGTTCTATTCGATCCACCCATCACCATCCATCGTATTCCAGATAAGTTGGAGAAGTCATTAGACTAGCCAACGGCTCAACCTTTATTGGACTCAAGAGTTTTAGCCAAAGTTCGTATCATTTTGGTATCAGAGCTTTAAAAGTCTTGGATCAAATTAGGTTGTTTGATTTCATTACTTTTGATATTTTCATTTCATTTTTTTTTAAAAAAATTCTTTACATTAAAAAATAACGAAAATATAATACTTATATTTATATTTCTTTTCTCTTGGTATCATTTATACCATTGAGTAATGAATAACAATAAAGGAGATATGGCTGTCTTTTGGGAATTGATCTCAAGTATCCAAGATGAACTGAAAAACTTGGTTAAACATCTCACACGCATAGAAGAAAAGAGGGGCATAAGGGTGGAAAGGATTATGGAACCTCCGACAAAACCAGCGGCTCCTAGCATAATTATTAATAAAAGAAATATTTGAGAACAAATCATTTAGAAGAGGGAGAGTATGATGAGGTCATCTAACCAGTATATGAAGTAGAGGTCAATCAAACTCACCACTCAATCCACATGGAGCTGAGTGGATAAGTTTTGAGGACAAAACTTCTTCAAGAATGAGGGTATGATGCGGTCATCAAACAAAAAGATGAAATCCACGATTCTAAGATGGATCAAACACTCCGTGAGGCACCTTTGAATATCTTTACCAGTCTATCAAGTGACCACACTAGTGAAGATCCAAGGAAGACAAGCCCAAGACCCAACTTGTCTCTTACGGATCCGGAATGAACCAAGTCATAATGGTTCTTCTACACCATCAAGCGATTCTCAAGGATGCATCATTACATGTCCAAGTTGTCTAAATACAAGGAACCTCCCACATTTTTTTCATTTGGCCAAAATCAAGTATTAAATACCGAATTAAACAAACCTTTGATTGATTTTCTTTTATGTTGATTTATTTAGAGAATTATTTTTTTTAATGTCATAATAAGAGCTTATATAAGCTCATCTCATTTCATTGTAAAAGAGCAACCTTTGATCAATAAAGTTGTTATTTTTGTTTCTAAACAAAACTCTCTCTTCTCTTTCAATTTGTGAGTGTTCGAAATTACTATAGTGTTCTTAGAAGTATCTATAGGCTTTCACATCCATAGTGGTTCTATCGATCCACCCCTCACCATTCATCCTATTCGAGCTAAGTTGGAGAGGTCCTTAGACTAGAAAACGGTTCAACCCTTATTTGGCTCAAGACTTTTAGCCAAAGTTCATATCATTTTTTATTGTTGGCCAAATAAGGAAACTTGGGAGGTCAATCCCCCTTGAACCGGAGCTGAACCTAATAAGTTTTGGCTCCTCCTTGACTGGATTTTTCCCTAAAAATATGTTGTCTTACATTGAGATAAATCAAGTTAGTTTTTGGACTTGATTGGGGATTTATAACCTTACCTTTGGGCCTTGTTTGGTATTTTTTTGTTTGTTATTGACTGATGCCTCTCTGGTTAGCCATGTATGATCCACCTTATTACTTTCTATGTATTACCAATAGATCCATCATCTCTAACTCAGATGAGAATGGTTGGTATACATCCTTGGCGCACACCTTTTTGTCAATCTTTTATATCACACAAGCTTTCGTAACCTAGTTTGTGTTGAGGTAGTGCATCTGGTGGTTCCTCGTTGATCAGCATGGGGTATATGATTTCATGATTTGTGTTCCTTGGTAGAAGTTCATCATCCTTAGTTAAATTTCTGAATTCACTTTGGATTCCTCCTTTCGGCTCCATTTAGATGTTGGCTTGGAAATGATACCCTATATGCTACTCCTTTGTACCTGATAATTTCTCAACATCTTTTGGGAAAGAAAAGTGTATTAAAACATTCATCGAACTAGCAAAATCACGGTGTTTTAGGGTAGAAATTACATTCGGAGTGGGGGGATTTTGAACAATTTCCTTTTCCTCATTCGGTTTCTGTTTTTTGTTTGGCTTCGGATTAAACTCGTGAGATGGTTCTTCCCTTGTAATTTTCATGACCTCATTGAAATCCAAACCTGTGAAGTTGTTTTCATCATAAGCCTCTTGGGAATGTAACTGCTGTTGTGGGACTTTTGTACATACACTGCTTTAGAACACCCCAAGTAGTAACCGGGTTATGGTAGTAGTTTAGAGCTTCTTCTTGTATCCACCATGTAGAAGCTTCTCCAACAAGTGCGTTAATGGCATAAACTATTAGAACCACAGAATTTCTGTAGAAGATCAAACTAAAATGAAAAAAAATGAATTGGACAAAACCAGATAGTGGTTTAGTGGTTGGCTCTCGACGGTACGGTCTAGTAAAGTATTTTTCTGACCTCTATGAATCTCAAACAAGTTCACTCAAGTTTTGATGATGTTTTCTGATCAAAATATCTCAAATAACCTAAATAGGTCGTGCTAGAAAGATGGAACAAATAAAACAAAGAAGGATGGGGGTTTTGAAAAGTTTCCTTAATCGGTCGCGTTCGATTTAGGGAAAAAAACTAAATCATTGGAAATCTCCTAAAGGGCACGATTTTGGTTTGATTTTCTTCGACCAAATCTTAAGTCATGATGGAACTGGAGCAAAATTTAGCGGAATCTTACCATGATGAAGAGCAATTTTGGTGAAAGTCAAGAAAACTTGTATAGATATGGAGATAAGAATACTCGGTACTATCATAACGTGGTTAAAGGGAGAAAAATTAAGAATATAATCTTAATGTTACATGAAGAGCAAGGTAATGAGCACTTCCATGAAGGGTCAAAAGGAGAGATAGCAGCTAACTATTTCTGGAAATTGTTCACCTCAACGTCACCTAAAGACTTTGACAAGGCCTTCCAAGGTATGCCACCTCGAGTCACACAACAAACGAATACTCTCTTTACTAGGCCGGTAGGAAAGGAAGAGATTCGCAGAGCGGCGATGAGAGTGAACAGTGATAGTGGGTCAGAGGAAGATGGCTTTACTGGGAGATTCTACAAAGAGTTTTGGCATATAGTTGGGCTTGATATTACAAGAGAGATCCATAAATTATTTTCTACCGCTTCGATGCCAGCTGGATGGAACCATACACAGCTTTGCCTAATCCCGAAGATCACTAAACCTACAAAGATGCAGGATATGAGACCAATCAGTTTATGTGCAGTGCACTACAAGATAATATCCAAAATATTATGTGACAGGCTAAAGGGTATTCTCCCTCAGATCATCTATGACTCCCAAGGCGCTTTTTTTGCGGACCGAGCAATAACATATAATATCCTTCTTGCCCCTGAACTGACACATGGACTTCGTACCAATAATGAGGTCTCTGCGGAGTATATGTCGATAAAAACGGACATGTCCAAGGCTTATGATAGAGTAGAGTGGTCCTTTCTTCATAAACTTATGGAGGTATTTGGCTTTGAAAGCAAATGGATACAGTTGATTAACTCTTGTGTGACCTCTGTTTCCTATACAGTCCTTCTCCATGGAAAACCTCATGGTTTTATTAAGCATGAGCGTGGCTAGAGACAAGGTGATCCATTCTCTCATTTCCTATTCATCTTGTGTGCCGAGGTTTTGGTTCATCTACTTAATAGACTAGAGGAATCAGGTATTCTCAATGGTGTCTGTCTAGCCGACTCAAGTCCCTCTGTGCATCACTTAATCTTTGCTGCCGTCAGTCTTCTCCTATGCAAAGCTTCGATAAATGAAAGCTCGGAAATAAAACAATTCCTCAAGATATATGAGGAGGTATCTTGTCAAGTTATTAACTTCCAGAAGTCTTCGATTCTTTTTGGAGATAAGGTCCCACTTCACCAAAAGCAATACATCAAGCGCATCCTCGAAATCGAAAAGGATAGTTGATGTGACCCTTGATGGTGTTCTAAACTGCAGTTCTTTGTCTTACTAAATTCTAAAGCGGAGTGACGGTGAAATGTAGCTCTAACCCACACTAGTTGTGAAAGACTTGTGATATAGAACAAATCATAGTCTCATGGATTCCATCAAGAGACATAGATAAAAAAATAATCAAGAACACATTCTTGAAAATAAAAAGAAACTCTCTAGATTTTTTATTTTGATTGAAACTTATCTTTTTAACAAAGGGGATGTGAGCTTATATATGTTCTTACAAACCCCCAAAAAAGAAAACAAATATTTTACAAACTAATCAAAATAAACAACGAAATAAAAGATAATTACATAACTAATATAATTCAAAGAATATAATTGTGGAAGAAGATGTTATTGGAATCTATCTATATATAAAGTTTTTTTTATCTCTCTTCTTCTTAATCCACATCATCAATTCAACACTTCAAATTGTGACACCTCATTAAACTCATTATTATTTTTAATATTTAGTCTATTAAAATTTATTAGGCTCATTAATACATTAATGAGAATTTGTGATTCAATCTATTAAACAAATTATTTTTATGAACATAAGTCTAATCTTAATCATTTTTAGATTAAAAAAAATTTTAAAACACATTTAAATTCATATATTTTAAGAGTACAACTTAATACCTATATAAATAATAATATTAAAATATTAAGTTGAAAAATTAATCGATTTATCATGCATTTATTAAATAAAAATTTTCTGACTCTCATAACACATAGTTTTTTTTTAGGATGCTTTTAGGAGCTTTCGAAAAACTTAGATAAGGACATCGAGCCTTTCATGTCGTATGCAAGAATTCATGTTACAGGAAGCATACTATGATATCCTTAATTGATAACATGTAAGGACGAGCGAGAAGTGCATAGGATACCATAATACCATATAAAGAAATATAAAATTGGTGTATATGATTCAACATGTCGTGTTGGGAGTATACTAAAATAAAAAACAATGCTCAAGGTCTATTGGAAGAAGGTTGGATGCTTTCATAAGGGGATCAATGTTTGATAAATACACATCCGACTTAGATTCCATAAAAGATAAGTGTATGTATGAGTTTTCTCTAATGTAAGATTTGAATCTATTGGGAGGTCTATCCTTCTTTATTATGAAAAAGATGGGTATAGTTGTAGGAGTAAATGGAATTAGATTTTTAAATCTGTATTTGCATGGTTCGATTGGATTGTGCTTAGCTATGAGCATTAGATGTCTTAATGAATCTTAAGAAGTTTAATATTATAAAGAGAGTAAAGAATGATTAGGGTATACGGGAAGAAGGTCGGAGGCTTTCATAGGAGATCCATGTTTGGTAAATATATATCTAACTCAAATTCTAGAAAAGAGAACTGTATGTATTATGAATATGATTGGAGATCCAAATATTGGTTTTTCTCTAACATAGGGTATGAATCTCTTGAGAGTTTTTTCCGTATTATGAAAATGATGGGAGGGGGTTGTAGGAGTGAATTGACTCAGATTCTTTAATAATATTTTGCGTGGTTGGATGAGATTGTGCTTAGCTTGGATCTTGCTTAGCTATGAACACTAGATAACCGACTTTATTGTTCTTTTGGCTACGTGACTTGACGTTGATAGCTGAAAATGTCAAGTAGCCTATATGACCAATTACATATGTATAGAAAATGCATGCTTGGTGCAGAAAAATGGTAGTTGTGCTTCCCATGTAGTATTGACTGCTTTAGATGTCGCTTTTGGAAACAATATACCTTTGAAACAAAGGATGGGGTACTTAAAGTTTGGGATAAGGACTTTCAAAACCCGAATAAGAAGGAAGTACATGTCCTATTCGAGATATTCAAAGATGACAAGTTAGAAAAATTGGTTGGTCGTTGTTCAGTTAAATTTCCGAAACCCGATAGTTGATTTAAGTTGGTTATATTCAACCAAAGACATCAATTTTGTAGGATTTTAGAAAAGTCACAAATGACCGATTTAACTTTCGGAGATACAAAAGTGATTCATTTTTATGGTAAAATATCTACATCTGGCCATGTTGGATGAAGATTCATTTGATGAAGGGATGCTTCTAGGAGTTTTTGAAAAACGTAGATAAGGACCTCGAGCCTTTCATGTTGTATGCAAAAATGCATGTTACGAGAAACATATACAAAAATATCCTTAATTGATAGCATGTTATGAAAAATCTTTGAGATCACGAGCGAAAAGTAGAAATGATACCATAATACTAAATAGAGAAATAAGAAATATGAAAAAAACGGAATGAAGGTTAGGTTTAACCAAGGAAAAAGTGGTGTATGGTTCAACATGTTGTCTTGGTAGTATACAAAGAGATTAAAAAATGCTCAATGTCTATTGGAAGAAGGTTGGATGCTTCCATAAGGGGATCCATGTTTGATAAATAGACATTCAACTCAGATTCCAAAAAACATAAGTATATGAGTTTTTCTCTAACGCAAGATTTGAATCTATTAGGAGCTCTATCCCTCTCTATTAGGAAAATGATGGGAATAGTTGTAGGAGTAAATTGATTTAGATTTTAAAATCGAGTTTTTCGTAGTTCGATTGGATTATGTTTGGCTATGAGTTTTAGATATCCAACTATAAGGTTCTTTAGGCTATAATATATATAAAAAAAACATTAAGAAAAAACACAAGAAAAAAAAATTGAATTTACAGATTACGAAAATAAACCAAAACAAAATAAAATCAGTATCTTAAAGAGAAAAAAAAACAAAAATAAATTAAAAAAAAAAAAACTACAATCATACTATACAAAACAAAAACATCAAACACAAGTGTAAAAAAAAAAAACTGCAATCATACTAGACAAAACAAAACAAATGTAGATTTTTATACCTAACATAAAACAATAAAACGTAATATAATCTAACCAAAACAAAATGGAAAATACACAATATATTTTTTAAAAATATAAAAAAAAAACCGAAATTCAATCTCTTTCTAAACAATGAAGAAAAAATGATAAATTCCGAAACAAAATATTTTCTTTAAACCGAAAAGAAAAACCCGCCCGCAGGACGGGTCATCCACTAGTTACTAATAAAAGTTAAAGGTATAGTGTTGTTAGGCCGTCCACATTGGATTTTAAACAACCAATAATATTGTTCCATATAAGCGTTTTTTAAAAAAATAGAAAATTAATTAAAAAGGAAAATTAGAGTTTAGAAAATAAGGAAATTGTATATAGTTTCCACCAATAATATTATTCCACATTACCAGTTAAAAATAAAATATAAAACTAATTAAAAAAGGAAATCAAAGTTTAAGAAATAAGGAATAAATAAGGAAATTATATCATAGTTTCCTAAAAAAATATTTTATAGTAGTTCACATATGATTTTAAACGACCACAAATATTATTCCAAATCGGCTTTCAAAAATAGAATAGAATATAAAATTAAATATCAAATATAAACTTTAATATCAATATCTTCAAAATCAAGCTCTATCATGTTCCATATTAATTTCATATTTTCCTTTCTTATTGGTTTAAAATGAATTTAAATCTAAGTAATTTTTAAATATATATCATTATCTAAATTTAATTTTTTTATTGTTTAAAAACGGATTTTAATCATTATGAATTTTGAATCATTATATCAACTTAAACATATATATATATATATATATATATTTTAAACGAATTTTTTTGTTTGTTTAAAAAAGAAAATTTATAATTTTAAATTAAACACATATTTCAGTGATTGGTGTTTTCAAATCACCGATCCAACCCAACCTAATCACCCATCAAACCGAACCATACCCAAAATTAGATTTATCCCAAAAAGGTTTTTTTCTTGTGTTGATTATTCACCTTTGACCAAAATGTCTCTAATAGAATCATCACGAAACTAAATCGAATCTTGCACATTAAAACTTCTCACTTCGCATATCGATCCATTTCTTCTTCAATCAAATCAGTGAATCGCCTATCTCTCGCCGACGAAGACAACAACAAAATTGAAGCTCGGATTTTCCTTTTGTTGTTGGAACTGATTCGATTTGCACATTATAGCTTCTCATATCGATCCACTTCTTTTTCAATCGAATCTATGAATCGTCTATCTCTCGCCGACGAAGACAACAAGAAAATCAAAGTTGGGATTTTCCTTTCACTCTTGGTGATTTGAGTGGAGAAATGTTTAGTGAAGCTAACTGAGGTGCTGATGTTAGTGAGAAGCGACAAATTCAAGGAGAGATTTTGAATTACAATACAATGTAAAAAAGGAACAAGAAAAACACAAAAAAATATTTCAGGAGTTTGAATGTGCAACAAAGAGTAGTTTACGGTGCAGTTATGGAGTCGGTAGAAAGTGATATGGGAAAACTATTCTTCCTATATGGTCCTGGCGGAACAGGGAAAACATACATTTATAAAACCATCATTTCTAAGATGCGCTTAGCAGAGAAAATAATCCTCCCATTAGTTTCGTCATGCATCGCAACATTGCTTCTACCTGCAGGTAGGACAACACATTCACATTTTAAGATACCGATTAATATCGATGAAGATTCAATGTGTCATATAAGGCCTGTAATAATGCTTGCTGAATTAATTAGAAAAATCGATCTTATCATATGGGATGAGACGTCCATGACACATCGGTGCGCATTCGAAGCGCTAGACATAACATTGATAGATTTGATGTCCATGAAAAATGAAGCAACCAAGGACAAGCCTTTTGGAGGCAAGACTTTACTACTAGGTGGTGACTTCCGACAAATATTACAAGGCACTCCACATGGTTCTAGAGCGGATACAATTTTAGCACCAATCAAATAATCATACTTGTGTGAATTTTGCAATGTATTCACTTTAAAATATAACATGAGACTCCAAGAATCAAAAACAAATTTTGCAGCATGGCTACTAAATGTTGGAGATGAAAATGCACCCACAAAAGAAAAATAAAAATGATAACGGAGCTGATGGTCATATGGTTGTAGTTGATTCAAAATTTCTAATGCAATCAACTGGATATCATATGGAGAAAATATTTCAAGCCAACTAACAAAAAATAAACATGCATGCATTACAGACACAACATCCTAACACCCCGAAATGAAACAATTGATGAGATTAATGCAAACATGTTATCAAAATTGCAAGGAAAATAAGAGGAATATCTCAGCTCAGAGCGTATAGAAAAAGGTGACACAATATCAACAAATTAACAGACGCTATATACGGTTGAATATCTAAACTCCATAGAGTTCGCAAGACTACCAAAACATTAAAAAAATTGAAATATCATAAAAATTGTATATCATGATATTAATGAAAAAAAAACAAAATTATTATAAAATATTAAAAAACATTAAAAATTAAAAAAATAATACATTTTAATTTCTCAATATATTCCAAAAATCAAAACAAAGTATTTTCAAATTGGAAAACAAATACAATGACAAATAAAGTAGTAATAATTAAAAATTGGAAATATTAAATGTCACCATATTATTCAATGAAAATATATTATTAAATATCAAAACAAACGAAACAGATAATATTAACATACCCGGACGTAACCCGGGTATAAAACCTAGTCTTTTGTAATAATGATGATTTATCTTCTTGATTCCACTAAGCATAATATTCAAGTGATATTTTCTTTGACATGGTGACAATCATCAATATTATGATAAGTCTTCACATGAAATAATCTTCAGAGACATTCTCATTGATCCCAAATGTTTGAAACCTTCTCTTTGATTCCATGTCTTCATCATTCTCTCCTTCCTGAAGAAGTTTTGTCCTCAAAACTTATTTATTTATTTTTTTATTGTTTTTTCCACAAAACCAATTAAAACTTTTTTGTTCTTTTTTTTTTCTTTTTTTGGAAAGAATAAAAATGAATAAAATCAAAACCGAAAAAAACTCTTTTTTTAAGAATCAAAAACGAAATATTTCCAAAGAAAAGTTTTTTTTTTTTTATCTTTTTTTTTTTGGCATCCAATGTTCTGGAGTTGCCAGAGTTCTTCCAAATCAAGCCCGACTTCTTCTGCCATGGATTCTCTCCTTCTCTAGACTGGCCGCAGACCCCGAAGATTTTTAAATTATCTTTTTAAAAGGAAACAAAATAAAACGATTTTTTAATGATTTTTTTTTTAATAAACGGACCAAAATGAAAAAGAATTGAAATAAAAACCAAAAATAAAGATAGACACATCCTAATTCGTAATGGTAGGAACTTTTGCTATGATACCAAAATTATGTGATCCTTGATGGTGTTCAAGAACCCATCCGAACTAGGTTGGTGCGAACTTAGTAAGAGGAATTGCGGTTCTTTGTCTTACTAAATTCTCGGGCAGAGTGATGGTGGAATGTAGCTCTAACCCACACAAGTTGTGAAAGACTTGTGATATAGAACAAATCATAGTCTCATGAATTCTACCAAGAGACATATATCCAATAATAATCAAGAACACATTCTGAAAAATAAAGAGAAACTCTTTACATTTTTTTTTTTTATTTTGATTGAAACTTCTCTTCAGTTAACAAATAATATTAACAAATAATATGTGAGCTTTCTAGCTCTTAAAAACTAAAGACATAAGCCTATAAAAGAAATAAAATAACTAAACAAATTAGTTACAAGAAATCACAAAATTAATCACATAACTAAATAAAGAAGTGTGGAAGTGGATGTGGGTGGAAGGAGAATCATGTGATTGATCTGTTGTTAAGGAAATCTTGGTCAATCATAATAAACTATAAAAAAATCATCGCCAAATTTTACCTTCCCTGTAACAGAATCATACGACTTGGTAAAATAGCGTCGATCACCAGTCATGTGATTGCTGGCTCCATTATCATGATACCAGACATCATCTTCTCCATATTTTACTTCTTATGTGCTTGGTACAACCTTTTCTTCGTTTAGAAACACTACTTCGTGCATCAAGAGCTCGTCTGCGTCTTCTGTATCCTTCTTACTATTCTCTTGCACTTCTTGTAGCTTAAGTAATCGATCCGGACACTTTGATGCATAATGTCCAAATTTATCACACCGGAAGCATTCAACTTCCGACAAATCTCGTGGCTCATACGATCTTCCACGACCTCGTCCTCTGCTGAAGCATCCTCTGATACCTCTGCCTTTGTTTCCTCTGTTATTGTCACGATCACGATTCAACTGTGGTTCTTGTGACTCCTCCTTTGCATACATCAGTTTGCTTTGATCTTCTTGTGTTTCTTCTTCCTCTTTGATCCTTTCTTCATAAGCTTTCAAACGCCCAACAACATCTTCGAAACTTGTGGTTTTGAGATCCAAAACTTGTTCAAGCGATGCCACAATATGTATGTATTTCTTACGAGGAAGACTCTTAAGAAATTTCTTGACAAAGTTTAGGTTCTTTAATATCTTCTCCTAGGGCACATGATTTCGAGGAAATCTCCGATAATTTTCCAGCAAAGTCATCAATTGTCTCTGTTTCTTTCATTGAGATTCAATCAAATTCCGCCATCAACGTCTGCAATCGAGCTTCTTTAACTCTGTCTGCTCCCACATGTCTTGATTTGATGGCTTCCTATACATGCTTTGCAATGTCCAATTCTCCAACTTGTAGTATGAGTGCCTCTGGAATAGATTGAAATAAAAGAGCCATGGTCACATCGTTCTTATCTCCGTCGTCTTTTCCAACTTCAATAACTTCCCATGCTTTGTTTACCTTGAGCATAATTTTCATCCTCATGGCCCATACGGTGTAATTTCTTGAGTTAAGCATCGGACATTTAACTGAAGATAGTCCTCCTGCCTCCTTGTACTTTCTCATCGTAGATTCGGAATCTTCGTTATCTTTGTTCTTTCTCATCGTGTGGCTCTGATACCAATTCTAGTTTTATAAGATCTGTGTTGAGAACAATCAAGATAAGATAATTATTTTTTTTTATTAACCTTAAGGAAAATCATTCAAAACCTTAAGCTTTCTCAATCTCTCACAAAACTCATAAGTTATGCCACAAACTAGCATATCCTTATATAAGAATCAAAAACTAAACCTTTTAGAAAATTAACATATTTAGATAGCTCCTAAACATGCATTTTTCATTTTCTTCATAACTCGAATAAGAAAAGGAAAACTAGAAAACTTAGAGTCTAAATTGTCTTCAAAGCTAATGGCAACAAATCTTTGATAGAAAACAAAAATATTTCACCTATTTAGAGTCGGTTCAAAAAGATTAGGGTCCTAGACAAACAAAATATGGGTCTTTTAGTAAAAAAAATTTTGTTTTTTTTTATAGAAAAAGTTGAAAATATTGAATTTTTTTTAGATGAATTTATAAGTAAATTTGGTTGTGAAAGAAATGTAACTATTTTTTATAAATATTTTTATTTTTTATGTTATTAAAAAAAAATACTTTCTTAAAAAAATGCTCCACTTGGATGGGACAAGGGTCGGGCCACTTGTCCTCCGACTTAGCCGTCTCTGCCTATTTTCGGCTCTGCCTATTTTACAATAGGGGCGGTAGGTAGAATTGTTCGAATCAATGGGGACCGACGTCGCTATCCAATTTACTTACTTCCAAAGCATGTAATAAAATGAAATTGCAGCCATTTTTGTTCCTAAATTAAGTAAGAAAGGTCCTGACCCAAAAAAAAAAAAAAAAGAGAGTAAAAAGTAAGAAAGAAGAAGACTACAAGTTCACTAGAGTCCATTTTACTACTCCCAACCAAAAGCAGAAGCCTCTGTTGATCAGATCTGCTCTCTTCTATGTGAGAATCGTTAGTAAGGGAACACAGCCTCGATCTAGCCGATTCTCATCTCTTCTGGATCTTCTTTCATAGTTTCTCTTGGGTTTGATTTTGTCTCATCAGAGTATTGGCTACTGGGTTTCGAATTTCGCTGAAATCCATGAAGGAATCGGATCTGACCACCGAACCCATCGCTCAGAACCTGATTAAGCTGATTAGCAATGTCTGTTTCTCGGTGTTCGTCTTCACGGTTCTAATATTTACAGTGATTGCCGTCACCTACCAGCCGCCAGATCCATGGCTTGAATCCGCTCCGGCGATTACCAAACTCCTCACGGAAACGGAGAACGCAACTTTTAAAATCGACGGTTCTATCCTCAACACCGGTGAAGACATGGCTTCCTCTCCGACATCGGCGCCGGCGAACTCTACGGAGCCGGTTACGGAGGCAAGCATCGAGGCATCCGAGGAGAAAATTGGGAATATGACGGTGAAATCTTCTTCTCTGGACTGTGACGAGCTGAAGTTTGTGAATTGCTCGGATCCGCGGGTGTTGGTTGCAGTTCAGAGGTTTAATCTCAAGGTTTTCAAATCCATTGTGTTCTTAGAGTATGAAACTCCGGTCAAGGGGCCAAACCCAGACGAATGTGATGTATCTTGGAGATTTAGGAACAAAAAGGAGAAGTCATGGAGGAGGTACAGAGATTTCAGGAGGTTCAAGTTCGGATTTGGTGAGAACTGTACTTACAAAGTGTTTCACACAAGTGGTTGGCATTCTGGTGTCAATGCTCGTAGGCCTAGGGTGAGGGCAAGCTCGAGTAGAGCCAGAGGCGGTCTAAAGGATCCCGAGATCAACGATACGATCCCAACCGTTGGTTCTCAGACAAATTTCAGGAGAGGCAAGTATTTGTATTACTCACGGGGAGGTGATTACTGCAAGGGCATGAATCAGTATATGTGGAGTTTCTTGTGTGGATTAGGGGAAGCAATGTACTTGAACAGAACGTTTGTGATGGATTTGAGTTTGTGTTTGTCTGCAAGCTATAGCTCCAAAGGCAAGGACGAGGAGGGTAAGGATTTTCGGTATTACTTTGATTTCGAGCACCTCAAAGAGACGGCATCTATTGTTGAAGAGGGTGAGTTCCTCAGAGACTGGAAGAAATGGAATCGGTCGCATAAACGGAAAGTTCCTGTGAGGAAGGTTAAGACGCATAAACTGTCGCCTGTGCAGCTATCTAAAGATAAGAGCACGATTATATGGAGGCAGTTTGATGCCCCTGAACCTGAAAACTATTGGTATAGAGTGTGTGAAGGGCAAGCCTCAAAGTATATCGAGAGGCCATGGCATACGCTGTGGAAATCAAAGAGATTGATGAACATCGTCTCTGAGATTAGTGGGAAAATGGACTGGGACTTTGATGCGGTTCATGTGGTTAGAGGCGAGAAAGCGAAGAACAAGAAGCTCTGGCCACATTTGGATGCAGACACTTGGCCTGATGCAATCTTGACCAAACTCAAAGGAATGGTTCAGGCGTGGAGGAATTTGTACGTCGCCACCAATGAACCGTTTTATAACTTCTTTGACAAGCTGAGGTCTCAGTACAAGGTTCACTTGCTTGATGACTATAGCTACTTGTGGGGCAACAAGAGTGAGTGGTACAATGAGACAAGTCTCTTGAACAATGGGAAACCAGTGGAGTTTGATGGCTACATGAGAGTGGCTGTTGATACGGAGGTCTTTTATAGGGGAAAGACGCGCGTTGAGACCTTCTATAACCTAACCACGGACTGCAAAGATGGGATCAATACGTGCTGAATGGAATTGATCAGTCTCTTTCTTTCATTTTTAATTTTGTTTCTGTGTCCCGATTCAACTTTTCTTCTTCTACTCGCCATTGACATTACTTTGAAGGAAGACTGTACTTAACGTTTACAAATTTTTTGATACATTTACTTATCCTGTAAAAAGGAAACACCATTTATCTATTATGAGTTTGATAAACTCAACCGCGATACCTAATTCATTGCCAACTTGACGGAATAAATAAACTTTGCGGTTGGATAAAAACTTAAACTTTGGGGTTGGAAAAAAAGTTTTTATGTGTATGAATCACAAAAATACAAAAATGTTAACAAAAGTTATAGTAAAAATATTTTTTTTCAACTTTTTTGTTATTATTTTTATTTAAAGCTTTTTTCTACAATTTTGTATTATTTCTCAACCGCTCACCATTTCCGCTAACAGCTAAAATAATCGTTTCGATTTTGTTCACTAATAAGACTCTTTATAATTTAAGCAAAACTTGGGTTTTCACCATTAGTGAGTAAAAAGATTCACCTCCTCTTCTTGTACCCTATAAAAATGTGAGATCTAATACTAAATTAATTTATATTCAGATTATGAAACAATTAAATTAAAAATTTTAAAAGAATATCTTAAGTTTTGATTGATAAGTTTATTTTTGTTTCATCTATTTTTCTGATTTTTTATAAATATACCTTATTTTTTGATACGTTTTTGTTTTTATTGTTTACATTTTTGTAAAGATGTCATATATCTGATCGTAAATATTGGAAGTCTTGATAAAGTAAATACCAAATATAAATC
Source organism: Euclidium syriacum (assembly GCA_900116095.1). NCBI lineage: Eukaryota > Viridiplantae > Streptophyta > Magnoliopsida > Brassicales > Brassicaceae > Euclidium > Euclidium syriacum. Next base: position 176,630 of record FPAK01000025.1, read on the forward strand.
TTAAAATAATATTAATATGGACGTAATTCTACGAAATACCAAACAAAAGCATTACGAGATACCAAACAAAAGCATTATCCTATGAACATGTTTTTAGTATTTGTTTTTACTTAAACTTTTCAAAGCCTAAATTATAATTTTTTCAAAGCCTAACGTTGAAAACGACGATGAGTCTCCCTTGTGTTATTTCATTTGCATGGATTGTAGAATATAAAAGTAAATTAGTTAAATAAAACTATTTTTTTGCCATATTTATAAATTTTGTTGTAAAAAATATTGTAACAATTTTATAATGTGTTTCACTTAGGTGCAATCACCCTATCAAATGCTTTGAACTCAAATCAAGTTTTACTTGATCCACCAATACCTAAAGTAGACAAGTTTATAACATTGCAAGGGAATTTACATTTTGAGGAAACCCTTATTTTGTAACATAAGCTACAAACTTTATTCATTTGGTTATACTTTTTTAAATTAACTCATGATAAACAACTTATTACACATATTAATGATAAGGAGTTGTCATTTGGAAATTCTTTTAATTATCACGATGAATTTTTTGTCAAGAATCGGTTAATCGGTTTATTGAACTTTTGGCAACAAACCGGATATGTAAGTAGATGATTAAACATCTAATAATAATTACATTATTTATTCTTTAAAGAAGTGCTACTATGATTATTGCAAAGTTTGCATAGCCAAAGTTCAATCTTATGGTGAAGATTTTAATGACCCGAATACGAAACAACTTTACAACTATAAAAGTTGTGGAGATATGTACAAAGTTGTTCTGAGCTAATCAAAGAAAATACGATATATTATAAAAATATTATGTAATAGCTTAATTTTGTTATCTTTTCTAGGTATTATCAGATCTTGAGAGTTTTCGATTCAACATAATCAAAAACTAGACTTCTGATTTTTGACAGTTTTGGTGAACAATTTTTTCAATCATTTGCATAAAATCTTATGAATGGTTGGGAAGAGGTATTTAGCCAGTTATAAATATATTTTTATACAGTTTTGTACTCTATTATACATTTATATATTTATATTTATGTTCCATTTTTCAATTTAACGATAATTTTGGTATGTTACCAAAACCTTTACAAGCAATTCTTGGAAAAAATATCTCTTCAAAGTTCATGTATCACAAGATTTCCAAAAATCACCGTATGTTGTTGATTTAATTTGGCAAATTGCTTAAAATATACCACAATTTTATTTTTTTGATAAAACTATACCGTCGTTTCAATCAAATGCAGAACTACAATTTCAGGCCACGGAAATTACAGTTACCTCGTTACGACCAAACAAAAAACGCGAAACCGCAATTTTCATTATAACCTTCCCGATTTGTTAGACTTCTATAGGGGTCTAATGATAGAATCTAGACTTCTTGAAGAAGTTTGAAACATAATAAACTAGTAAATTTTAATTTTAAAATTGTAAATAACAAAATTTGTTAAAATTTTTATATACAGAAATTAAATATAAACAATTTCATAGTATATAAATTAAAACTTTGTAAAACTGAATCAAATTATAAAAATGTTAGTTAAAGTATGTATGTCTATACCCCAACTTTGAGACTTCTTGAAGAAGTCCAAAACATTTTTTTTTTTTGTCACCATAAGATAAAACTTATACAAAGGGTTTGATGATCCAAGTTGGGATAACACAAATTGTTGAATTATATTAAAATTAGTAAATTAAAATTTTAAAATTGTTAAAAAATATTTTGCCAAAGATTTTAAATAAACAAATTAAATATATACGATTGTGAAGTATATAAATTAAATTTCGTAAATTTGAATAAAATTAAAAACATGTAAGTTAGATTAGGTTCTAAACCCCAAAACATGTAACTTTAACTTTACATATAACTTTAGGGTTAGATTCAAGGTTTACCAAATTTACATTTGAAATTTTTAATTTGCACATATGTTTTATAATGTGCATATATTTAACAAATTTGATGTTTTTTGTTCAAATATTTTCACTATTTTTTTTTTCCCAACCAAACATTAATAATTAGAAAACCACTCCCTGTTGATAGCTCAAACAGAGGGGGAAAGAGTTTACATGTTCGCACTCCAAGAAAAGAGTTCTTGAAGATCGAGCCAAACAATCGGCCCGTACATTACAAAGACGGGAAATATAGGAAATTGAAAATAAAGGGAATTGAGCCCGGAGCATACCAAACTCCTCTAAAAGATTGGAGAAAGCAGACCACTCCTCAGGAGACTGTACCATGGAGACCAAAGCTGCGCAGTCCGTCTCGAAAGCCTGACAATCCGTTCCTCCCAAAATGATAGTCTTCATCGCCCATATCAACGCTTCAAGCTCTGAGTGGAGAGGGGAGGGAGATCGCCGCTGACATTTTGCTCCCATAACAACTATCTGGTTGAGTCCCCAAGAACACACTCAGCCTAGCCCTGAGGTAGGATTTGAGCCTTTCCATGAGCCATCAACTTGACATTTTAATATTGAAGTGATGTCCTCCTGATCATTAGAAACTTCTTCAAACACCTCTTCCTCCCTAACATGAACCTCCTCTCAAAAAATATTTCCACATAACTCAAGATTGAGGATATCCAAAGGCTCCGTTTGAGTTCCATCAAAAACCTTTTTATTTCTAACTTTCCATAAATGCCACATAATCCACGGGAAACCTGATCGAATAAGTTCCGAGTTGGTGTGAGACGGTAACCTCCAATACAAAAAATCCAAATTAGAAAACACCGACGGAGAAGGGAAAGCCCCCTGAATCCAAGGAATCTTAAATTCCTTTCACACATTCAAGGAATTTGGACACTCAAAAAATGCATGATTAATGGTTTCAGCAGTAGAACCACATCTCTTACAATTAATCTCGCAACTCACGTCTTGAGGTTGGAGTCTAGAAGTAACTGCAAGAGTCTCGCAGACAACCTGCCACATAAAGTGAGAAATTTTGGGGGGGGGGGAACTTTTAGTTTCCAAGGCTGAGCTTTAAGAGCTTTATAGTTCGGACCCCACTCCTCTTCCGCCGATAAAGCCATGGCCAACCGATAACCAGACTTAACTGTGTATTTCCTAAAGTTAGTATGATGCCAAATAAAAAAATCAGGTTTATACTTCCGACTAATCGCCATTCACCTCACAATTTGGATGTCCTCGGGGTCTAAAAATTCCTGGAAGATAGGTAAATGCCAATCCTTGGTAACCGAGTTAATTAAATGGGTAACCTTTAAATTAGGATGGAGGAATTTTCCTCGATCAGAAGCTGGCCGAGGGTTAACATCTGGAATCCAGGGATCCTGCCAAACTGAAATATCCATACCCCACCCTATTCCCGATCGTATACCCTTTTCCACCAATCCTTTAGTCACATAAATACTTCTCCACCCAAAGGAAGGTAGATTCGGTTTCTTTGCCTTTAAGGTATGAACCTTAGAAAAATATCTTCCTTTCATCACCCGTACTAATAAGGAATTCGGACATTGAATGAGATGCCAATATTGCTTTGCCAATAAAGCATCATTGAACTTTTCTTAAGAGCGAAATCCTATTCCACCATCCTCTTTATCTTTACACATTTCCTCCAAAGCCACCCAAGAGATACTACGCTCATTACCCTTCGAACTCCACCAAAAATTTGAGATAGCACCCGTAAACTTTGAGGTAAGATCTTGGGGAAGTTTATAACATGACATGACATGCGAAGGTATGGCCAATGCCACTGATTTTATCATTACCTCCTTCCCACCCTTGGACAAATGTTTCCCTGACCACCCATTGACAAGTCCGTTCATCCGATCTCCAACAAAATTAAAAAATTTATTCTTGGATCCACCAATGTCCTCCAGAATACCCATATAAGAACACATCCCCCCTTCCGTGGAAATTCCGAGAACAGTTTTTAGATACCCCTTTTTCTGGTTACAAACTTTTTTCCCAAATAAAATTGAGGACTTACTCAAATTAATTTATTGTCCCGAAGCTTTCCCATAATCATGAATAATATCCATGACAATTTGGCATTCCCGAAGATCCGCTTTACAAAAGAAAAGACTATCATCCGCAAAGAGCAGATCAGATATAGCCGGGCTACCCTTAGCGATTTTTATCCTTTTTATCTTTTCTTCCCTTTCCGCCTATTTAATATTAGCAAGAAGAACTTCCGTGCAGAGGATAAAAGGATAAGGAGATAAAGGATCACCTTGGCGGAGTCCTCTCTGAGGAGCAATATGTCCTTTCGGTTGCCCATTCAGAAGCACCTTATAAGATACCGATGAAACACACCACAAGATCCAGGAAACCCATGTTGAGTTAAACCCTAGTTGAAATAGAACTGCCTCCAGAAATTCTCATTCAATCCGGTCATAGGCTTTGCTCATATCCGTCTTAATCCCCATGAAATCCTCTTTACATTTTTTATTCGTACGTAATCCATGAAACATTTCCTGGGCAATCAGAACATTATCCGTAATAAGCCTTCCCGAAACAAAAGCCGATTGGATTTCCGAAATTAACCGAGGTAAGATATTTTTAAACGTAGACATAAAACCTTAGAGATAATCTTATAACTCACATTACAGAGACTAATCGGCATAATTCTGTCATCCGTTGGGGTTTTTCCGTCTTCGGGATTAAGCAAATATTCGTTTCATTGAAGCGAATATCAAAACTGCCAGTTCTGAAGAACTCTCTAACCAGAGAGACTAAATCATCCTTAATAGAATGCCAAAACTGCTGAAAGAATAGAGCCGTCATCCCATCAGGCCCAAGAGCTTTGTCTGGATGCATCGTAAAATGCGCTTTCCTAACCTCAACCAAAGAGATCTCCTTAGTCAATTCCCTATTCATCTTATCAGAAATGATAGGGGTAACCGCTTGAACCATTTCAGATATATCACGTTTCATAGATTCAACACAAAGATCATTAAAATATTGTGTGGCGATCTCTTCTAAGCCTTGATATGTCTCTTCCCAAGAGACATCAGGTCGATATAAACCCAAGATTTTATTTCGAAGTTGACGTTTCTTTGTGGAAGCAAAAAAATAATTTTGTGCCTTTATCACCGTTTCTTGCCAAATTAACCGTATTTTTTGTTTCCAATAAATTTCCTCATCATAATAAGCCTTCTTAACTTTTTTGAAATTTGGCAAATTTCACCCAGGGAACAAGCATCATCATTCTTAGCCTCTTCTAAAGCAGCCTTTAAAGAATCAATGTTCGCCTTCCCGGGGGAACATTATTCTTTCTCCACCAAGAGATAGAATTCCTACAATTCACAACTTTATCCACGAAGCCTGGAACTCGGAAATTCCTGGTCCGATTCCAGCCCGAATCAACGGCATCCCTTAAGCCATCCTTACCGACCCATATTTTGTCAAAATGAAATTGTCGTTTAAACTGAGAGGTCGACTTAGCACAATTTACCAACACTGGTCTATGATCGGAACCGATCATATCCAAATAATCCACCCTAGAACAAGGAAACAAGACATGTCAATCTTCATTTTCTAGAGCCCGGTCAAGCCTGCATCGAACCGTATGATTACCCCTATTTCCTCTCCAGGAGAAGCTATCCCCCTAACAATCAAATTCGAGCATTCCGCAATTTTGGATCATAGATTTGAAAGGAATAAAGGAGGCCAAAGACCTTAAATTACCATCGCTTTACTCCTGATTTCCGGTAAGTTCATTAAAATCACCAATCATTAGCCATGGATCTTTTTGCCAAGAACTTATATGAGACATTTGTTCCCAAACCAAATCCCAAAATTTAACTACAGGATCTCCATACACAAAATATAAGTAAAAGGTTTTTATTTCCAATACACACCATAGTGTCAATAATGAGGTTAGAATCATAGAGAACTTGCAAATTTATTCCATCATTATAAAATAAAGTTAAACCACCGCTAGAACCGCAAGATTCAACCATATACAAATTATTATAGCCAAAAATAATTTTAAAATCTTCTAAATAAGGGTATCATCTTTTTGTTTCCGATAAAAATAAAAGATATAGCTTATGTTTTTTACAAATATCCTTAAGATATCGTCCAATTTGGAGAGATTGAGAGGATAGGTGGAAAATTGAGTCATGTTGATTGCTATAAGAGATTAATACAGATATGGATGCAGCTCTAAAGAAACTACATGAGCAAGACAATAAATCATTGGTATGCATATATACGCTCATGTCCTCTTTTCAACAATAAGATGATTATTTCTTGGTTCTCCTATTCTGTTCTAGTTTGTTTAAATATTTGTAGAAGAAGAGAGCTCGAAGAAGATGAAATTCTTCACAAACGGGTAAAGATCCCAATTTATAAGTTAGCTAGATTTTCTTTAATTTCACGGTACTTTGATACTAAAAAAGATTGAGAATCATGTACTTTGTTGTTATCTCATAACCATGAAAACTTGCTTATGTTTTGTTTTATGAGAATTTTAGAAAACCTGTAAGTTTCGTTTTTTTCTCTAGAAACAGATCCATGAGCAAACGTCTTGCAACTTAAACTCTCTTAACTTATGTATGTTGCTTGATCATGATTGCATGTTACCTCTTTGGCTTAACTTATCTAATTGTTCTTGTTGAGTTTTGTTTTATTCAGGTCTAAATTTTAAACTTCTTGTTTTAGGTGTGTTTAGAGAGCACCAAGAACTTGAATTCTTCGTCTCATCTCAGCCACATTAACAACAACAATAAAAAAACAAAGGTAATGAAAAAAAAGTTAAGTTTTCTGTTTCATATGAAATGTGAATTTTAAAGCTAATGGTTTTAGATGGTTTTTAGTTAACAGGAAGTTATAGAATTGGCGATTAAAGAACATGAAGCAATTGCATTGGTGGGTACATATAAAAAATTTCTAATATCATACTAAAACCGAAGTATGATATTAGACTACTTATGAAGTCTGAAATTAGACTACTTATAAAGTCTGAACAACACATATGACATTTGTTATTGTATTTATTATTGTATTGATAGTTGGTTAATACAAATTTCCTTTTGAAATTGATCCCTTTTTTAATGATTCTTCTTCTTAATGTCTCCTAAAATCTTATTGTATTGATCATTTGGTTAATACAAACTTTCGTTTCTAGTGAATTCCAAATACATTGACACAAAAACAATGAAATTAGTATGTAAAAGCAAAAAGCAATGAAATTTGCATGTAAAAGGAAAAGGTAATACAAGACACAAGCCATAAACTTGGTAAACCAAAAGAGAAAAGATACAGTCACAACACAACAACGTCACTGAAAAAAATAGACAAGTTACAATGACACATTATAATGTTGTAATTCATAAAATCTTGCCAAAACCAAATTCTTATGAGTTAAAAGTTTATAAATTTAACAAATCCAAATGCCAAGTCCAGTCACTTATCATTAGTTCTCTATAAACAATAGTTAAAATGCCAAGTTCGGTCTTTCATTAACGGTCGCATGAGAAAAATCAGACTTATCTACACAGTCTGATTATATCAACTACATTACCAATAATTTAAAAAATTTGATTAACCAGAATATATAACACATAATTTTTTCAATCTGATAAATGCACAACATAATCATGAATAACATGTGACACCAATAAAATATTAAAATTAATTATATATATAGTGTAAAAATGGACTTTTGAAAAAACAGTTTTCAGACTACAAAAAAAGTCTAGATATATAAGCTAGCTTGCTAATATTTTTGAAAAATTGATTCAAAAATAATTATCTAAAATAAGCATGTCAAACTCACACATGAGACATTAATACAAGTAAAACACATTTTTAAAACAGAAAATCAAGAAAAATAATTATAATTATACCAAAAATTTGATTTTTGAAAACATGAAATTTCCAAACTGCCAGGGAAATCTGAAAAAACTCGTCGCCAGACTTCTATTGAAGTTTGACAAAAATTTCTTTTTGCAATTAGCAAATTAACAAAGCAGACTGTCGATGTGGTATGTCAAAATTTTACAAAGCAGACCTCTACTGCAGTATGATAAAAAGACTAAAAGAGTTTTTTTGCAATTGAACCAAAAAGTGATTATTTTTATCAGACTACAATAGATGTCTGAGAAGAATAATGGTATTTCTAAAAACTGACCAAAATTTTGATTTTTTTTGTTAGACTTTGCGAAGAAGTCTGAAGTGTGCCAGACTTCTTTTGTGGTATGAAAAAAATTATAGGTAGTTTTGCAATTGACCAAAGTTTGACTTTTCTGCCCAGACTTCCTCGTAGTCTGAACAAATTGTCAAACTGCAACAGAAGTCGGACAAAAAGACGGTGTATTTTTTGCGTTGACCAAAATCTACGATTTCAAACTTCTTTGGCAGTCTGACAGATTTCATCTATTTCAGACTGCCAAAGAAGTCTGGAACATTTTTTCTTCACTTAATACTGCTATAGAAATCTAAAAAACTTTCGTCTATTCTGGTCAACATTTGAAAATTTCGGTTAATTACTAAAAGTACTATGTTTTAAAATCTGATTTCTGATTCTGTCTAAAACAAATTCAACTTTCGGTCAAAGTTACACAATTTATTTTTAGACTACATACGAAGTCTAAATAAAAAATCAATTTTCGGTGAATTGCAAAACTAACTTCGGCCTCGATTAGAGGAATTTTCTTGATTGTTTTTCTTTTCAAAGGAATTTCTTAGACTTCAATTTTGGTGTGAGTAATTTAAAACTCAATTGCAAAACTACCCTGTCGTTGACCATATGGGTTTCATCTTCTATATCAGACTTCTATAGCAGTCTTAGTATACAACTCATCTGAAAATCGATGATATACAAATTTTTTACATATATATCCATTTAGAGTTTGTATTTATCCTCGTCGAACGCCCAAGACGTCTAATTTCATCGAAATCTTGCAAGCCCAATCGTTTGTTGTTGTTTTTATGCCATTAAAAAAGATTTTGGTACGTTTGGATATGAAAATCAAAGGGAAAATGGGAAAGTTGGAGAGGAGAACTTGCGAAAAAGAAGTCTAAGCTCTATTCTTGAGCTTTAATGGCGAAAACCGGGTTAGTTACTGCATTAACTCGTCGACGATGGTGGTTGTCGTGGAGGCTGAGAACTAATGACAAATGACATTTTTGTGATTAACTCTAAAAGTTTTTTTTATTTTTTTGTGTCTTGAACTCTAATAGAAATATGAGTAATGACATTTGCATGAAAACCCAGATTCTTAAAGGGTAATTCGTGAGATTCTGAAAAAAAGGAGAGGAAGAAGATATTTTTCGCTTTGACTTCAAATTATAAAATATTTTTGCAAACTGTTGTGATTTAGAAGAAATTAATTGTTTTGAAAAACTCAGTTTTTCTTAAGATACATTGTTGATGCTTACTATTGATTAAACTGGTGACATGTCCCTTGAAGGGATGATTTCAAAAATTTAAACTCAATCGTAGTTTCAAAAAGTTATATAAAAAGAAGGTTAAACAAAAAACAAAGATTAGATAAGAGTTATATGAAAAGAAGGTGAAACAAAAAACAAAGATTGCCATAGCTAAGTGACTTTATTTTATTTACTATTATTTCATTTAATGGTTACCTTATTTGAGATTAATGGCTAGTATGAAAAGTTAATGATGTGTAAATGTGACATGGATTAATGTTATAATTTGATTGGTAAATAATGAGAAAAAACTATCGATTTTTTTCAGCTCCTTCTCCAACGGGTTAAAGCCAAACGCTTCAGTTTTGTTTGATCCGAACAGAATGGACATGGATCCTAATTGTTTTCTCAATTTTTTTTTTTCAGTTTTAAAATGAAGAAACTGAAAAGACTATTCTCATAAACTAATTTACATAAACGAACAGTCGTAATGATGATTATCTCGACATTCGACTTTAATATTTTAAAAATAAAAATATATTAATTTGAATCAACAAATCGAAATGTAGAGAAAAATTTCCACCTACAAATTCACCAATACAAAGGTGGTCGCATGCTAATATCAACTTAAACCCTACAACTTTCTATTATATATATCATGTGAAAGGAGAGGTAATGAACCAAACGACTCAATTTTGTTCTAGTTTACAAATAAAAAAATGGGTACAATTGTAGGAGAACATATCTCATCTTCTTATGTACCTTTCAAAGATCTTAATATCACTGAAGAAAGAGCAAATATTGAGGTTCGTATTATAGGATTTTGGATGGTTTATAATGCAAAAGCTGCAAATTCGCTAGAGATAATTGTGGTTTACAAAGAGGTAATGATTTTCATTACTAGCATTGTAAAGTTGAATACATTGGTGTCTATTGATTTTCCGTTGGAAAAAACTAATGATTTACTCATATGATTTCCCATGTTATAGGTGTTGATAATAGATTCAACTTCTAATTATTTGTAATTAGAGGGGTTTGGTTTTAGGAAAGTACTTAGTAAGAAAATAGAGAAGAAACCTCGGAAAAAGGATGTTTTATTGATGAGGGTGATTACAATGTTTGTTAACTTGGGATGCCGAGTTAACTTTATCAAAGAGAAGTAAAACCTAGGCGATCTAGTTCTTCCTCTCCCGATTATGAATGAATGTTATTAGTGAGGGAGGGGGGTATGTATTTATATATCCTTAATAGTCGGTCTAATAAACCCATGGGCTAACCTCGGAAAAATGGATCTAAGACTAGGGAATCTGTGATAAGATTCTATCTTATATTGTCCGAGCTTAGACTTTGGCTTAGGACGATGTTTGTTTATACCCTCGCTTCAGACACTAAATTTGATCAATCTTCTCCGAGGTATCCCTCGGTCATCTGGGCCGAGGATTGATATTCCTGTTGTCGGGACTTATAACCCAATAAGTTATCAGGGAAGAGCTCGACAGGGACCAAACTCCAATTATTGCCAAACTATTGATAAGGGGTAGAACCCCACCATCAACAATAGGGTAGTCAAATCCCATGTCCGGTAGATGGAAAGTTGATTTTCAAACATACAAGTATACTCCAATAAGGAAAATCGTTAATCATCAATGCTTTCAACCCAAAGGATTGTGATTGATATGGATAATTTATGCCCATTCAATTTCCATATAAAATACATATGATGAGGACATCGAGAATGAAATCGTCCTATAATTTTTCCGTTGATTATCCATAAATTTTTTTGTTATAGTTTCTTCGATATTTTGCATGATACTCTTGACACGAAAGTTTTAATGGGTGAGATTTATATCTTTATTTTAGGTTTTTTAAATAAGTTATATCTAACAACTCATTTTTGTTCTTTGATGTATATGACATAGATCAAATAATTAATATAGAAAGTATCGATGAATTGAAGTATAAAACCAAATTTATCTCTTCCCTAAAAATGGATATTATTCTACGAGACACATAGTAAAATAGTTACTCTATTATTAAATTTATATTTATATTTCATAAGGAATGTTCATTAACTTCTGCTCTCTTACCATGTAGTAAATCATTTGGTGTATATTCTATAGGGTGATTACGATAAGAAGGTTTGTGAATACACAGAAAATGTCAAATCTACTCTTGTTATATATGTTATTAGATGTGCATGGATCAAAAATTTTAAAGGTAGTTTTTACTTTTAAATATTACATTCACTAAAGAGTTTGAAATTTTAAATATAAAATTTGATATAGAAATTTTAAATATAAAATTTGATACAAAATATCGTTGATTCATGATCCATTACTGTTTCAAATGCTTATAATTCCACACAGGTGTTACTGAATCCATATACAACTAAATTTGGTGAGTTCAAAGTGTTTTTAAAGTGTTGTAAGAAGTTAAGAAATGGTGTTTAAAGTATGTAAATTGATATGTTGAACTTTTTAACGATTTATGTTTCCCATTGTTTTAGATTACCTAAAGACAATAGACGTATTACACATACTAATCTTAGAGAGTTTTCTATTGGAGAGACGATTAAAAATGAAAACGAGTTTTTTAGGAGGCAACAAAACTACATGGCCTATTCGAGAGTAGATGGGTAATATGCATATATTTTTTTTAACAATTTTAATATGCATATTTATACATATTAAATTGGGTTTTATAAGTTTATTAAATATTTTTGTTGTTTTTAATATGCACGAGATGGAGCATTTGGAGAAGACTTAGACGATTTGAAGAAAAAATGAAGAAGGATTAAACCGAAGACAAGGTCGACCGACTCGAAGCTGTAGTCGACCGACTCATCTAGTTAGTCAGAAGAAAGGAAATTCGTTTTGCGGGCTTTTTCTAAATCCGAAGTCTTGGAAACCCATCACCGACCTAGATACTCGTTCCCTGGAGCTATATATGTGAGGTTAAGAAGGAGGATTAGGTTAAGCCTTCAAGTTTAAAAGAAGCAAATCTCTCAAGCCACCAAACTCTTACTTTTCCCTCAAGGAGCCACCTTGTTCTTAATGTTTCTTGAGTTTATTCTTCTACTTGTATTTAGAAAGAGAAAGACCACAAATTTGTTTACCCTCTAAACTCTACTCTTTACTTTTATGCAAGCTTTGATAATATTATTGATAATGGTTTGCTTGCTATGTGTGAGTAGTTTACTTGTTAGATCTAGGGTTTTTGAAAGGTTTTATAGATCTCTACATGATATGATCAATAATGACTCTCTACTTTAATGGTAATTCATACAATATCTCGACTTGATCACTTAAAATACTGATCTCTAGGTTTTGATATTGTAATACACCATTTTATAGCATAACCATAACAAGGTTTTTAGTAGATAATCTCGTCCTTATTAAAATACACCATTTGGCTTGGAAGGTTATGAACAATCGGATCTAAGTTCATTGCATGTGCTAGCTACCTTAGGTTGAAAAACATCCTTTCTAATATAGTGGTTGGTCTATAGGTATAGCAGCTACGGGAGACCGGATGCTATATAATTACGTCTTCCATGTTTAAGAGTCTATTGATTGTTGATTGTGTTGGTATATATCTCATGCGATACTTCCCTTTAAGTAGTGCCTTTAATTCATAAGTTACAACACAACAAATACTAGCTAAGTTACTTAGAATCACTCATACTTGCTGGTTAGAATTGAAAATCGACATAATCTTTGTGAGATCGATAACCTTAATACTACAATTGTACACTTTGCACTTGCAGTCATTTTTAGGTGAATTACTTCACACATCACTACCTATACAATTGCAAGAAATATGATGAAATATATTTCTCTTTAAAGTCACCGTCCCTAAGGAAAACTTACTACCCGGATTTTACAAACATTATGTTTTTGATTTGATTTGGGATAAGGCATATGAGATCGAATGCTTTAAACAACTATCTAATATTTATGTTTATCAACATCTTCTTACTAATGGATCATCTCCTGTTGCAACATTGACCTCTTCAGAAACACAATCATCCAAAAGATCAGATGAACTCGCAAACCTAAGCAATCTTGGAGCTGAAAATTCAATCACAAAGAATCAAAAAGAGCCGACATAGGAAGATCAACGAGGAAAAATTGATCAGTTTATCAATACTTAGTTTTTGCATGATTTTTATGTATTGAAAACATGGCCACTTTATGGTGTTCAATTTAGTATTATGTTTATTATTCGTATTTATATAATTTTTAATTTCAATATTTGTTTTCAATTATAATGATACCCTTTATCTATGAAAAAGTTGAACTTTAAACCGTAAGAAAAAGCCATATAGTTAAACTTAACAAATTATTTGTGTGAAGTTAAAAATTATATAGGTAATATTCATATGTCGATGTTTATGTGTCGTTAAAACAAAGCGACAATGTAGATAATACTTCAAATATAAATAATTATTTTTATTATCAAGAAAAACTATTTATACATTTTTCTTGAAAACTGATGCAACGTTTCAGTATACGATTACTTGTAAAATGTTGTTAAACCGAAGCGATAAATATATTGTATTTAAAATATAATTAATTGTTTTATTTTATCAAGTAAAACCACTTATAACTGAAGCGATAAATCCATTGTATTTAAAATATAAATAATTCTTTTTATATGAGCAAGAAAAACGACTTATACCTTTTCTTGAAAACCGCTGCAATGCTTCGGTATTATATATCTACAGCCCTATATAAATATTTTTGTCTTAGTCTTTTATTATCAAGCAAAACTACTTTCACTATTTTCATATCTGTTTTATTTATTCGCTCTACAACAATAATATGGAGGGATTTCAAATGATTGTAAATCTACATGAAACGCAGAGATGGTTTGAGTACTATAATTTATGAGTTAAACTTTTACGGATGTGAGATTCGCCAAAGTTCTGTCTACTCATTATCATTACATGTTTGACGATGAAAATGTGAGATTATTATATTTCTTTTTTTCATGCAAGATGTCACAATGTTTTGATGTTGAAAATGCAACCGATTTTTAATTAGACTTTTCATGCTTGATGTGTTCTTAGGGTTCGAAAATTGAACTTCCTATCAACCAAATGTTTATTCATTTGTTTCATGATACCTTAAAGAAATAAGGTAAATGGTTTCATCTTCGAAGATTCAAAATTATTGAGCATGAAGATTATTTCGCAAGGAACACTCAAAGTTATCTATATCTACGAGCACTTTATGGAACTGCAATCGTTGATTTACAGTCAATCAATGATAACCATTATCTTTTTTTTCGTGAAATAGCGAAGATCGTCGATGGATAGATAAAATCTTATATTCCAATAGGTATATTATAATATATTTTTTTCTATACATTTTTTTGTTCGATAGTTTGAATACTTATCTTCTTGTCATTAACTACTTTTTCTGAAATATATATGTAATTGTTAATGATGTAATAGGTAATGTAGGCCTATTAAAAGTGGATAAAAACCGACAAATAAATATATTGAATTCAGCATGAAGAATTCTAAGTAAGATATACATAATATATTATAGATACCAAAATCTATTCCAATCATATAATATATTTTACTAACTTTTTTTATTTCGCTTTTTAATTCCTCGTGCAAGTGTTACGGTGATTGAATGCGTTTTTTATGGGAGAAAATGCAGTAGAATTTGAACGTAAATAAAGTGAATGCACTCTTGGTGTTGGGTTTTGTGTTTTGCGTTTCTAAAAATTGGTAGAAAGGATGGTCTTAGTTTAGATTTGTCGTTATTGAGTGTTAAACATGAAGAATACACACATAATTCTTAACAAAAAAAAAATTTCAACAAATATCTTGGTAGTACATATCTTGCAACAATAGATGGATTTATGATGTTCAGATTTAGTCAGAGATTCCTGAAGTGCAGCGAGTAAAAAATAAACTTCAATTTACTGCCTTACACAATAGAAGAGAATTACACAATAGATATGATTAATTTAAGTGTTGTAATTTTTATATTGAATTTTAAATGATTGTTTAAAACATATTTAGATTTTCTATTTTAAAGATAATTTAAATCTTATTTAGATTTTCTATTTTAATGATAATTTAAATCTTATATTTATTCTTCTTCGTTTTATTTGTAATGTTTCTTCCTTAATTCTATTGTATGAAAATATATAATTTCTATTGTCATCTTAATGTTTTGAAGCGTTAAATATATTAAATAAAATATTAATTGGTTTAAATATCTATTCCATTAGAGATATTAATACTTTGTCAAGTAAGATTTTTATTGATAACATAAGTTAAGAAAACTTACCGCAACCAACATGCAAAATAAATATAGTAGTTAATATATTAAAATACTAGTAGATGGATATCGAAGTTGTGCGGGCTGAAAACAACTTCAATACCTGATTCACCTTCGGCTAATTTCGGATGTATATATTTTCAGTCGAATATATAAAACGAGCATAAAATTTGCTGTTGATTCGAATTTTTATGTGGTATATGAGGAATATATGTGATATTATAAAATAAGGTCCATACATGAGATATCATAAGATAAGGCATATAATTATTGGCCACTTGAAAAATATATAAATATATCACATACCAACATAAAGTAGATACGGTTCATTAAACCGGATACTGACTAAATCAACAAAAAGATGAAAAATACTTAACCGGATATTTTAGAGAGGAACAAAAGATATTTGATGCAATCTCGTTAATTTAAATCGTGGACGGACATTTAATAGATCCATTGACCGTTTATTTTTCAAAAATTGTAATTTAATGTACATTGAAAATTTTGAGAAGAGGACTCGCCACTCCTCACTAAGTACGGTTCTACACACATCTAAATCATTATATATATATATATATATATATGACTCCACATTCTTTCATTCTCCTATCTCTTCTATTTTCGACACAAAGTCAACACACTGTTCTATCTTCTGACAAAATCATCAAATAAAAACGGTGAACATCTTGATAAAACTATACATTTATCATTTTATATATTCGAACATAGTTAATAACTTGTATCATTTCTTTCTCATATATATGTGTCAATAGCTAGGTTTATGGTAGAGAAGTCTATTTCAAAGGAATTCAAGGGACTTCAAAATAATTCTTCTGAATTCTGGAGTACGTACAAGTAATATCCTCCCCATATGTGGGATATATATATATATATGGAACTATAATTTATATCTAACTAGTTTTAGACCCGTGCTAAACACGGGTAGAACTAACATATAATTGAAGGACTAAACACTTAAAATGCATGTGTTAAACGGATCTCATAAGTTTGTATTTTTTGACTTTTAGTAATAAATAGGTCACAAAAGGTCTGGAAAACACTTATATACTTTATTTCTTTAGCTGACAAACTTAAAGATTGAAGAACGAAAATCTTATGTGTTGCTGCAAATAAATAAGAAGATATATAGAGAGATTTTTTTATTACATTTTAAAAAAATATATTTCAAGAATATATAAAATACTTATCTCATTTTCTTCCATTCTATATATTCTACATTTTTTTTTTTTTTCAATAAGAATAAAATCTAACAAAAAACATATATTAAGTTTTTTTTTATTCGAAGAAACTATAAGCTTGCGTGGATATAACTTAAACTTTACCCATAGACTCTGGTTTTCATAAGGATATAAAGAGATGGTATTAGTAGTCGGAGAAAAATGGATGAACTTTTTGCGTCGGGGTGTCTAACTTTGAAGAGAATTCTTTGATAAGAAAACGTAAAAGATTAGATGGAGTGAAAAGACTTATAGATGATCAGAACACAAAAATTTTGTAATGAAAGAAGACAAATGATGTACGATGATAGTAAGAAATGTATACTAAAAACTAATAATAATGTAACTTAATTAGAGAAATTTTATGGTTTATGAAGGTAAAACAAAATTATTAATGAAAGAAAAGAAGAGGCAGAGTTGTTTTTGTTTTCAACGAGAGGAGAGATAAGAGTTACTGGAGATCATGGAGAAGATAAGCAACTATAGTAAAAGTAATCGCCATTAAAGAAAACAGTTTTTTAACTACTGCAATATAAGTCGGAAATCAGTAGGTAAACATGTTTTACCGACTGATTTGTGCTGTAGGTTTTTGTCTAGTCGGTAAACTAATCAGTTGGTAAATGACGACTGATTTCCGACTGATTTACCGATTGTTTATACGTAGTCGGCATTCAGTAACCAAATTCGACGACTGATTCCCGACTGACTTACCGACTGACTTACCGACTGTGTTTATGTAGTCGGCATTCAATAGCCAAATTCAACGACTGATTCGTGATTGAATAGTGATTGAAATTTGCTACTGAATGAGTTGTCAGCAATCAGTCGGTAAATTTAACGACTGATTGGTACTGATATTGCCCACTACAACATTAGTCACTAATAAGTCGGTAAATTTTGCTACCGATTTATCGACTGATTATATCATTTTTTACCGACTACTTTGGTACTAAAATCGAAAATTGATTATCAATTTCTTAATCATGTTTAGATGCTAATTGATTTGTTGATTCTAATTTAAACATGAACCTATAATCAATTACAAAGCAAACATGAACCTGTAATCAAGTACAAAGAAAACCAATAACAAAGGATATATATACAACAAAAAGTTACATAAGATTTATGTTCTACAAAAAATGGGAATCCAAATCCGAGTGATTAAGTAGCAAAAGACATAACATATGTTCCAAGGTATAATTGAACTACATAAGTGAGAAATTAAGGACCTAAATCAGTGGAGAAGATGGACCAGTTGTATCAATTGTTGAGGCAAGAAATGCGTAGAATCTGTTGTCGGTTTGCAAGAACTTGTCGACAAGCGCAAGGTGGACGGTCGGGGCCTATTGAGCAGCTGCAAGTCGAGCATTCTCTACTTCATACCGTGCGAGAAGAGAAGCTTGTTCCTGCAATTGCCGTTTAGTCTCTTCAAGCTGTTGTTGCATATGCTAGAAAGAGGCAGAGATTTCCAGCCTTTTCCCATTTCCCTTGACCACCAGATCCTCCTTCAGGCTTTCAATGCCAAAAAATTCTCCTCTATCGTTCACATAGGTAGACTGAAAAGACAAAAGAAACCAAAATAATCCCAAAATTATCATCAATTACAATCCAAAACACAACAACACAAAAGAAGCACTTAACCTGAAGAAAGAGCTCATTATCCTCTTCTTCTGATATGTCTGGATGACGACCATCACAAACCTCAACGTTTGACAACTTGTCTCCCTTTTTCTTCAAATAGGTGTCAGCAACTTGCTCTACCTTTTTATCGACAAATGTTCCATCTTTCTTTGTATTAGCCCTGATGAAAATCTCACCGTAACTCACTGGTCTCCCCAATTCGATAACCTGAAAAGAAAAATACAAACCATGGCTAATTATGAAAGAATGCTTGAATGCAATACTCAATCAATAGATATAATCAACTCATGCAACTTGAAAAGCATTTACAAAATAAAGAGTTCCTCATCACACATTGAAACAAAAGTCAAGTTTCAAGTGACTTACCAATTCTTGTCTGACTTGTCCGTAAGACTTCGGTCCGCATGTGTGATTGTGAGGACCGAGATCTTTACGCTCAGACATTCGAGCTTTTGAGGTCTTCGCTCTCTTTGAAATTTGGTGTTCTGTGGCCCAATGTGATTTCATTTATGCCCAGATCGTATCAGTGATCCATTTAGGTTGCTCGCCAAGACTCCTTGCATTGCTTACCATGTCTGTCAAGTGATTTTAAAGTATGGCCTTGAAATGGTCTTGAACCAAAGTTTTTATTTATGGATCCCATCTATGTTTTTTCTACATGACAACATAGAAGATTGGTGTTAGTCATTATATAGAACACACAAGAATGGTGTTACATCGGAGAGATTTTTACCGCGAATTCAATGAACCACCGTTCTATTTTTTCCCTAGGCACATAGGAGATATTATAGTATGGGCCATCAAACTTACGGACGAAACACTTAGTGACCTGCCGGGTAAGTTTGGATCCGTCAAAACCAAACCTACAAAAACAGAGAAAAGGTTATTGCAATTAACAATAAAGAGATGTGATGAACTTAACAGAGACAAGACGTAGAGAAGTAACAACAATTAGCTGTACTAAAAGTAACAGAGGACATAAGCTATCATCTCAAACCAAGTCAAAGCACATTCAACCAAAGGAGACACATATCGAGGCGTGATAACCAAAACCATAGACAAAGAAGGCAAGAAATTACCAATTAGAATCAGTCTCCAGGATATCTGGATCAAGGATAGTCACTTTGTTTGGCCGAGAGCCAAGTAGAATCGAGTTAAGAGCCTCCAGCTTGTCATGGGCAAGATTAGGCTCATTTGGAGCATCGACATCAGAGAACTGCTCGTCTTCTTCTTCATCTTCTTCGTCTGCTAATGTCGTGTGTGAATTCTGGGCTTGAGAACTGCGAGGCAAAAGAGGTGGTTGAACTTGAGGCGATTGAGCTCCTGGAATCTGAGGCAATGAAAATTGATGAGGTTGAGACGTTGGAGCTTGTCGATTCCCAGACGAAGCAAGTGCTCGGTTTTGCGGCGGTTGAGAGGCTGTATACGGCGGAGCCGATAGAAGGGCTGGATTTGCAAATGATGTAGACCTTTGAGGTTCCACGGGACGAGATGGCCGATACAGTGGATCCAAAAGAGCGGCTGCTGCGACAAACGGTGCAGGCCGTTGAAGAAGAGCAGAAGGCAAAGCTCTGGCTGGAGTGTTAATTGGACTGTTAAACAGATGCGCCGGTGGAGGGTAATCTTTCACAGACGGCTTACGATTGTTCTTGCGAAGAACCGGCGGGACATTTTCTGCTGTCGGATTTGGAACGAAATCATATCGAACGAGTGGCTTCGCCGGCGATCTCACAATCGACGCTGTTGGTTTGACATGAATTCGCTTTCTCTTTTGATTCATCGTAACAGGAAAACACGGATTTAGGGTTTTCGAGAGTGTAAGAGCTGAAGATAGGAGGATGAAAGAGATAGAGAATCAAAGACGGGGGTTTGTTTTGGAGTAAAGATCACAGATTGAGAGATACAAAGAATCGATGAAGATGAAGATTAGGGTTTGGAATCGCATAGAGAACCGAGAGAGAGACGAAGAGATTTTTCGATAATCTCTAAGTGTTAGACATTCTTTGGTAAGGTGAAAGAGATTTGGGCCGAAAAGTTAAAAGGTTACGCGGGTTAAATCATTTTGGCCCAATTATTTTGGAGGGTGAATTTCCGCGTGTGAATTGAACAAAAAAATCGGATTTTAATTCCAAATTAGTCGGTAAACAGTCGGTCAATTTAATTTAAATGTATTTAGTAAAATCAGTCGGCAAATAGTTAGTAAACAGTCAGTAATCTAATTTCAAATTTCGTGTTAATTACCCTTAATTATCAGTATAATACTCAAACTTGTGTATATTTTTAAGAAATTAAGCTTAATTAACAATGTAAAACATTGTTTCATGATTAATCTTATTTCATAATGACATAATTCGTAGGGTGAAACACATTATGCATCGTCATCATCATAATCTGATAAGTAAATATTGAATGCTCGTCTACATATTTTCATGAAATATGTCTTGTCGGTTTTATGTTTATTTAGAGTTTACGATTTAGTTTAGTGCACTATATCCTAACCCCTAAAAACCCACTTAATTAGGAGTTAGATAACAATATATCTTTTTCGGTGCACTAAAAGACCCATAAGTAGTGGACATGAGTTATTTATCCGTATAAGAAGTTTCTTGTCAGGAAAACAATCCTTCGAAGTCAATCAACATTTTCCGCTATATGATTCGAGACGGATAAGTTATATAGTAATTCTAGACTACGACACTTTAATTGTTCTTTTTAATCTCAATTAAATTTAAATGTTTGTATAATTTAGATTTTATACTTAAATAACATAACAGTACTTAAAAAAGTTAGTTAGCATATAATCTTCACATAATTACAAGGGTTTAGGGTTTAGCATAAGGTTTATGCTAAACCCTAAACCCTTGTAATTATGTGAAGATTATATGCTAAACATATTATTTGATGTATTAAATATGTAAATTAAGTTGAATTAAATTAAGTTGAATTACGTTAAATAATTACAAACTTAAGTTTAATGGTATAATTTTATCTAATTTTTGCCTACTGATTATTTACTATTTACCGACCGATGGCCTAAAAAACAAAAAAGTGGGCTTTGCATATTTAGCCCAAATGAATTCGTTGGCCCATTTATCCTATACCTGAAAAAATCTAAAGTTTCGTCACTTAGAGAAAAAAGCAGAAATCTTTTCCCCTTTCTCTCTGAAACTTTCAAACCCTAGCCGTTCCTTCTTCTTCGATTCCGAGTCAAATTTAAAGAATTAAACACATATCTCCGACAAAAATCATAATCGCGTGGGTCTCGTCTTCTGATCCACCCATTTCCTTTTCCAAACGCTAAATCTTCTCTCTTTTGTCAAAACCGCACTCATTTTCAACAGAGGTATGTTGTCCCCATCAATTTGATTTTGGTTTGCTTTAGAGTTTGGTTTGATTTAAAGTTTTTTTAGGTTCAATTAGAGTATTCAAACTTTCTTTTGCATTAGTTTCATCAGATTTAACAGTAGTTGGATAGTTCAATATGTTGTTCTTTTCGATTAGGATTAAGTGTTTGTGCTGATAAAATTAAATGTTCCTATGCGATGATTTTTGGTGTTTAACAAGCATGTTGCGTATATGGTAATGCCTCTGTTTCATGTTTCCCTAGAGAATGCTTCCGGTGCAATTCTTCAAACCTCGTCTTCCCGACTTCGTGTCTGGTTTGGTAAGTTCCGATGTATATCTTCAAACCCTGGTTCCGAGCTCTTCTGTTGCTTACTCTTGTATATGTTCTTCTGCGTATTCATCACAGAACATCCCTCTAAGTTTCTTCTCTAAATATCTAGAAGGAGGATCGCACAAGAAGGTGGTGGTGCTTAGCTCAAACGTCTCTGAAACGAAGTGACGGGTCAGATTAGAAGGTCGCAAACTCACCGCTGGGTGGAAGCAGTTTGTCACAGCACATGACTACCACGTTGGAGATTTCTTCGTCTTTAGATATTTGGGAGAGCTCAACTTTCATGTTACTGGTATGAGACCCAGTTGCTGTGATCTACAATATGTTAAGGAGACTGAAGACAAGAAAAAAGTCATTGTAAGAGTCACCAAAAACACAATTGAAAGAAGCAGAATGGTTAGTAATCTACCTTTAAAAATATTTGAAATTTTTGGTCTTGGTAAGATTTATTAGTAATGTGTGATGTTGATGCAGTTAATTCCAAAGAAGTTCGCCACTTCGAATGGACTGTCTATAGTTGCAGGCGAGACGATCTCTTTGATGAACGAGGCAAAAGTTAAGTGGCCTGTGAAACTGGTGATGGAGTGTGGAGATAGGAGAGAACGACTTTGTTTAACTGGCGGCCTATCAGACTTTCTTGTTGCCAACAACTTCAAAGCTAGCTACTCCATTTGCTTAGAAGTTATATGGGAAAATGCAACAAATTTGGTGCTCAAGGTTGTCCAATGAAGAATCTCTGATGAATTCCTTTGTCTTTTTTCTTTTGTTTGTTTAGTCGATCTTAGACTTTTGTGTTTTATTTTTTGACTTGTGTTTTGTTTATGAATTTGTGTTTTCTTTATGAATGGTGAAACGAATAAGTTACTTTGATTTTGATTTTTGATTAGATTGTTAATGTAATATTTGATTTTGATTTTTGATTAGATTGTTAATGCAATAAGTAGACAAAATATAACATCCAAGTTCTAATTAGAAAAAAATACAAATAAGATACGTTGATTTTGTTATTATTTGATCTCGACATAATTAATAAGGTGCAACACCTTCGACAACGTCGTCATCAGATTCTGATAAGTTACATCCAAATTCGTCATTTTATTCCGCATCGCCGACTTTGTACTCGAGATTTACTGGGTTTACTCTTGGAATCGAATTCTCTACAACGAGATCTTCAACTGTAGTCAACATGACATGATCATCAGTTTCTTGTTGTAAAAGAGTAGGGTTGGTGTTTTCATAATCTTCTGAAATATTTTTCCTCGGGCTGACTTTAACAACATTGTGCCACAGACTCTTCGGTTTCCTGCCCTTGTATGAATATGAGATATAACAAACTTGATCGGCTTGAAAGGCTATGTAATTTGAATGTATAGAATCAAACTTTTATAGAAAGTG
Source organism: Euclidium syriacum (assembly GCA_900116095.1). Taxonomy (NCBI): domain Eukaryota; kingdom Viridiplantae; phylum Streptophyta; class Magnoliopsida; order Brassicales; family Brassicaceae; genus Euclidium; species Euclidium syriacum. The sequence goes on from FPAK01000025.1 coordinate 200,233, forward strand.
ATAATAAAAATGGTCGATTTAGAAGCGTACGTATCTAGAATAAATGACTTGTATTTATTTTATATTTTCTTTGGAAGAATGTCTACAAGACCACCATTGCTCCTCCGAGTACCTCTACCGATCACAGGGTCGAACCACTTACACTTAAAAAGTGTGATTCTCAAATCAACCGCCCCCGTATACTATAGTTCTAGGATATTAGTCAAGATACCGTGGAAATCAGCTCGGTCATCTGGATTGCTATAATTTACCCCGTAACAGATACACCGTAGTTGCATGTAGTTCTTCACTCGTTGTGCTTCTGGGTATGAAACAAATATCCTCTTGTATAATAGATGGGCCAAGTTTTGGCCATCATTAGGGGTCCTTGAATTATGTCGAGCACCCACGTTAGAAAATGAAACTCGGCATTCCTGGCTATAACCTGTGTAGAGGTAGACAATATGAAATATTTTGAAGTAAAGTAAGTAAACTATCAAATATTTAATAGACATACATATTCTTTGATTCATTCTGCATATTCTTCGACTCGTTTAGCCAGGATGTCTTCCACGGGGAGGTCCAAATATTTTTCAGTAATAACATGCTCGAAAGAACTAAATAGAACATAAAAAATATATGAGAAATCTAATGTGAATTGTAAATAATTTTCAGTTAGAGATATTCCAAATTATACCTCTCAAGTTCCTCAAAATAACCACAATTCCGCAAAACATATGAATGTGCGCATTGATAGTCTTTTTCTGAGAGCCAGATTTGTTACATTTCGCCGCTAGGTCGACCTACATGAGTAAATATAGCGGGGATTCCATTAAAATGATATCCAGAGACTTCAGCTGGAGTGAATCTTGTTAACCTGACCAAATTATATAAAATCAATTTATAATATCTATTAGGTGTAGCTGAAATGGCGTAGTGAACATGCGAATATTTATAGCGTTTACCTTGATGTCGTTGGTACATTCGCGGGAAAATAGTGCATAATGAAATAAGATACCTCCTCCCTTAGATATGACTGAACAATCGATCCTGATGCATACCTTTGGTTCTTCGCTTTTCCTTTCAAATTTTTGAAAAATCTTTCAAATGGGTACATCGACCTGTATTGCAGGGGGCCTCCTAATTCAGCTTCGTAGGGGAGATGTATAGGTAGGTGCTCCATGACGTCAAAAAAAGATGGTGGAAAGATCTTTTCCAAATTGCATATGATCAACACTATGTTTTGTTTCAGAATTTGGAGGTGCCTTTTTTGTAATGTTCTCGAGCATAAGTCAGTGAAAAATCACTATAATCATATTTACATGATTTCTTTGTACCTGCTATCGCAGTCTGGACGTTCCGGTTTATAAGATCAGTTAAGATAAATGGAAGTAGCCGCTCCATAAAAACAAGGCAGTCATGAGTCTTCATCCCAAAAAAATTTTATTTGTCAAGATCAACACAGCTAGCTAAGTTCGAACCATAACCATCATAAAATTTCACCGAATGTTTCACATATTCCAATAAGCTTCTTCTAACGTCGTCTGTCAAGGCGTACTAAGGAAAAGGGGCTCTATCCTAACCATCAATATGTAAGTGTGGCCGATGAAAGAGTAATTTTATATCCCATCTTGATGGGATGTTGTCTTTTGATTTACTTGGCATCCGCATAAGAGTATTCATGATTTTTTCAAAAATATTCTTCTCTAGATGCATCAGATCGAGATTATGTAGAAGAGTGAGGTCCCTCCAGTACGGAAATTCCCAAGAAATGCTTTCTTTGTACTAGGTATGATCTATCCCAAAGCCTTTCATCTTCTTATCGTGACCGCATCCACCAACATCCTTTGTTTTCAGTGCCTTTACCCGTTTGACCCGGTATAAGTAAATTTGCTCACTAGTCAAAGAATATGCTGGAAGCTCATTCCGTGCATCTTTTCCCTTCAAAAAGTCTTTTTTTATTCTTCCTTAGAGGATGATCAAGAGGAAGAAATCTTCGGTGACAATCGAACTAACACGTCTTTCTTTCGTGCTTCAAATAAAAAGACTTTGTATCTTCCATGCAAATTGGATAAGACAATTTGCCATGAGTTCTCCATCCTGATAACATGTCGTACGCTGGAAAGTCGCTTATCGTCCACAACAACACAGCCCTTAGATTAAAATTTTGATTCAAAGACACATCGTACGCCTCAACTCCAGTAGACCACAATTCTTTCAACTCATCAATTGATTATATTGGTTACAAAGGTGTTAACTCGGAATGTCGAGTTAACTTTATCAAAGAGAAGTATTAAACATAGGTTATCTAGTAATTCTTCTCCCTATTCTGAATGAATTAAATTAGTGAAGGTGGGGGGGTGTATTTATATATCCTTAGTAGTTGGTCATGTAAGCCAGTGGGCTTACCTTGGAAAAATGGAAATATTCTATTTTTCCAAGATCATGGAATATGTGATAAGATTTGATCTTATTCTGTCCAAGCTTTAGACTTTGGCTTGGGACGAAGTTGTTTACACCCCCGTTTCGGACACTAAAATCCGATCATTCTTCACCGAGGTATCTCTCGGTCATCTGGGCCGAGGGTTCTAATCCTGTTGAAAGGACGTATAACCTGATAAATTATCAGGGAAAAGTCGGCAGGGACCGAACCTCAATTATCGTCAAACTATTGATAAGGGGTGGTAACCCTACTATCAACAGTAAGTCCCCCCCCCAGTTCGTCCGAGGATGTCTTCGGGCAGAGTTGACGAATTTCCAAATTAAATTGATTGTCGATTAATGAAACTCGGTGTTAATCGACCTTTATCTTCAAAAGTCTGGAATCTTCATCTTTTTTCTGGATTTCGATCCTTCAATATGGCGGGAAAAGAGCACTCAATGAAGAGCCTCATTTGTTTCACGCGCACACTCCTCCATTATCACAAAACCTTTCAACTCCCCCATGATGTGTCGTCTTGAAAACATAAAAAATTAAATGAAAGAGAAAAGCGTCTCATTTCCCTCCAAACGTTAGCTAGCCAAATCCTCCCGACGCTGAAAACGAAGCTTCTTTCATTATTGTTACTTCCTATATATAACTCTCAATTCACGATCAATCTTCACCGAAATCATTTTTCCACTCTCTGAGGTAATCTTCGATTCCCCTCTTTGAATCACTAACATTCTTTCTTTATCAATGACTGAAAGAAATAATCTCGAGGTTTCGGTCTCATGGACGGATATCCCAGACGTCGGATTCTCTCTCTTTCCTAGATCCGAGATTGGACAAATCAAATGGAAAGCTCAAAACCCCGACGAGATTGAAATCTTAGTTCCGAGATCCGACCAGAGACCTTGGACCTCGCCACCGGGTTATGTTTGTCTCTATGAAAGCTTCTTCTTCGAAGCTAATCTCAGGTTTCCAATCCCACAGCTAATGGTAAGTTATTGCGCTCGTCGGGGAATGGCAATGTGTCAACTAACACCCAACTCGGTCAAAATCATCACTGGACTCCTAGTGCTTGCTGCCCGATGCGATGTTAGACTAAATTCTTGGAAACTAGAGGAACTGACGAACTTCTCGGCTTCCAAAAGCTCAGAGGGAACTTTCAAAATTAATATCAAACCCAAAAGGAAGATAGTTACTGGACTTCATTCGGGCACGAAATCGTGGTTCCGAAGTTACTTTTACGTTCGAATCAACCAAGCTTCAGTTTATAAACCTGACGCCACAATCTTCCGAAATTCGAAGAACATAATTGGTAGAAAGTAGGTCTTTTCTTTCTTTCTCAATTCGAATTCTAACCCTGTCCTGCTATTATTCAGTTAAACCAAGCTGCTTCCGAGCTCTTCCGCTAAACTTCTCTGAAGAATTCGAAAAACTCAAAAAGGAAGGAGAACTTCGGTGGGGAGACATTCTCCCTGTTCATTTCTACAGAGCCCGTTCCTCGGCCGGTATGTTTTTTCCGAACTTCTCAAATTATTCTCCCAAACTATTACTTACTTCGCAAACAATCTTTTTAGGACGAGAAGACTGGGAAAAGATTGACCATCTTCCTAAAATGAAAAGATCAAACCCCGGAGAAGCTTCTGGCAGTAATCAAGATCTTCTTCCGAGAAAGAGACAAAACTCCGAGGCCGCCAAAAAGTAGAATGCTGAAGCTGTTGAAGCTGCTAAGAATAAGAGCGCCGAGAACAGGAAGCTTATCTTGCTGGTAAAGGAACAACACGCGTTCTAATTTGAATTTGACGATGCAGACGTGATTTTGAAAGATAAGAAGAAATGCACTGAGATTCTGCGAAAGACGAGCGGTTAAGATAGTCGTTTACCCGAAGCTTGCTATGAATCATACACTCTAGAAGCCCTATCCTGTTCACTCTTTAGAGTAAGCAACAAACCAAAACATTTTCCTCTCCTGAAAATATTCCATTTTTATTTTCTTTATTTTCCCATACTTCAGTCGGTGGGATTCATCGGTCAATCGTTTCTTCGGTATGAGAAGAGGCTCACCGATTATGAGTTGAGGATTGGTTCCCTTTTCTCCGAGAATGAAGGCTTAAAGGGGAAATCCCTCGATGATAAGAAAGCTCTTTTTGAAGAAAACTTTCAGCTAATCACCGAACTAGCAGAGGCTAAGCGTCAAATACTTAATATCTCGGAAGAACGGGACGTCAATAAAGCTATTTCGGACTCCAAGTGTACTGAAAGCTACCAAAAGGGACAACTGAATGGACAACGAGCGGTTTTTGACGCCTGTCAGAAGAAGTTGGATAATATCCGCGGATCTCTTGGCAAATATTCCGAAGCTTTCAACAGGGCTAAGGAATATGGACAAGCTGCGGCCATTGCTCTTAATCTTCGTCTTCTTCTTGACATGGGACTTGTTGATGGTGGGGTTCTACCCATTATCAATAGTTTGGCAATAATTGGAGTTTGGTCCCTATCGAGCTCTTCCCTGATAACTTATTAGGGTATAAGTCCCGACAACAAGAATATCGACCCTCGGCCCAGATGACCGAGGGATACCTCGGAGAAGGTTGATTAGATTTAGTGTCCGAAGCGGGGGTATAAACGAACATCGTCCTAAGTCAAAGTCTAAACTCGGACAATATAAGATCAAATCTTATCACAGATTCCCTAGTCTTGGAAAAAAAGAAATATTCCATTTTTCCGAGGTTAGCCCATAGGCTTACTAGACCGACTATTAAGGATATAAATACATACCCCCCTACTCACTAAGGGGGATCCTTCAGAATCGGGAGGAGAAGAACTAGATTGTCTAGGTTTACTTCTCTTTGATAAAGTTAACTCGGCATCCCGAGTTAACAAGCATTGTAATCACCTTTATTAATAAAATACTCTCTTTCCGAGGTTTCTTCTTTATCTTCTAACTAAGTATTTTCCTAAAAATGAACCCCTCTAATTATAAATAATTAGAAGTTGAACCCAATATCAACATTTGGCGCGCCAGGTAGGGGGGTAACTGACTTTTGGTAAGAAAAAGAGAGATCTCGGAAAACAAGAAGATGAGCACATAATAGCCACCTGCCGACGAGCATCGAGATGGTGAAGAAGCAGAAGTAAGCGACGAAGAAGGAGCGGTCTAGAATACCAACCAGAACCGCAATCTAATAGCCCGTGAACTAAGCTATCCTCATACCACACCCAATCAACTCGGAGAACAAGGATTCGTGACTCCTACTACTAATCCGATAGTTCGATTCTCGACAACTGAGACCCAGAATTCTCAGGAAGTACCAAACGAAACTCTTCGTCCTAACCCCCGGGCGGCTGAGCAACCCGCATGAATATTATCATCAAACAACGGAGGAAACCAGATAATAAATCGAGTTCCCAACATAGAAGAGATAATAACCCCCGAAGGAGTAGTGGTAAGAACACAACAGCAGCGTGAAAGTTGGATGACAGAGCAAATCGACCATCAACAGCGGATAAACCAAAGTCTAATCGATCAACTGGCGACCGTATCAGAAGAAATCCAAGCTTTGAGAGCCCAAAGTCATAACGAAACTCTTAGAAGGACTTCGGTTAGACCTTCACGAGCCACTTCACAGCGAGTAACATTCCAAGACGATCAGACCGGTCTAAGAGAACCCATGACGCCCATTACCCGCCGAAGTCAGAGAAGCGGAGATCACATGAATCAGAACCCAAGTACCGACCAATCAATTGCAGTCTTAAAAAGAGAATTGGAAGAGATGAGATCGGTAGTCCACAAGGCAACTAGCATCGCCCCAGAAGTCGATCAATTATTGGCAGAGACAGAGAGGAGCCCGTTCACTCAGAACATCACGCGGGCGCAGGTCCCACTCAACAACAAGCTAAGACTCCCAACCTATGACGGAACCACAGATCCCGCAGTCTACATGAGAGTCTTCTTAGTAAAAGTCGGCCGAGCCGAGTTCCAAAGAAACGAAGAGGACGAGGGAAGATGTCAACTGTTCTTAGAAAGCTTGAGAGGAGATGCCCAAGCTTGGTTCACTAGCCTACCCCCCGTTTCAATCAGGTGTTTTGCAGAACTCCGTGAAGCCTTCTTTAAACAGTACATGCTTCATCTAGACAAACAGGCCACTGCATCGGACCTCTACACGGTGAAACAAGGACCAAAAGAGCCACTCCGAGATTTCATTAAAAGATTTAAGGCGATTTACTCGCGGCTAAGGATTGATGACGACTTAGCAATTGGAGCACTTAGCACAACAACCTGGTATCAATAAAGGTTTTGGGACGAACTGTCAGCTTATCGTCCCCAATCTATGAACGACAATTTTCATCGAGCAAATACTCACATAAAGATCGAAGAAATTTGCCCCGAACTCGCCAAAGTATACGGATCAACAAAGGTGAACAAAGAGGTGAAACTAGAGGAAAAAGGAGAAGGGCGATGAGTGGAAAGGGATAACCCTCGAAAGGATAAATCAAGGTCGAAAATGACCTTCTCTGTAACAGATTCACCAAAGGATATATCTCGGAAAGATAAGTCAAAATACACATACACCCGAGATCCTGACGATCCAACCGCTCCTTGGTGCGAGTACCACAAAAGACCGGGCCACAAGACTGAAGATTTCCGAAATTTAAAGAACCACCTAATGGCCATCCGATTTGAACAAGACCGAGAAAAGGAGAAGCATAAGACACGAGGAGATGAGGAAAACGAGCTTCCCCGCGAAGAAACGAAAAAAAAGAGAAGTTATACCTTCACCGCCCCCAAACCAAAGGAAAAGAATTAACATGATAATGGGTGGGCTCGTGAACTGTGAAGATTATGTTGGATCAATTCAGCGAAGCATCTTTAGATTGTCTGTGGATCAAGTTCCACGAAGTTCAACTTTGCAAAAGGAGTTGACATTTACCACCGAAGATCAGAAAGGAATCGACGCTCCCCACAACGATCCACTTGTAATCGAACTTCAGATAGGCGATTGCGACGTTCAAAGGATACTTGTCGACACTGAGAGTTCAGTAGACGTCATATCTTTAGACACATTGCAGAAGATGGAGGTAAAAGATCAGAAGATTAAAGCTCGAGTTAAACACCTAACCGCCTTTGGAGGAGATACAGTTTCAACCATTGGAACCATTAAATTTCCATTATCGGCCGGAGGAGTAACAAAAATCGTGAAGTTCGAAGTAGTAGAGAGAGCCACCATTTATAACGCTATCGTCGGAACTCCGTGGTTATACTCTATGGAAGCCGTTCCATCTACTTACCATCAGTGCCTGAAGTTTCCAACTCCAAAAGGATATTTTACTGTCAGAGGCGACCAAAAAATGGTTCGGAGATGCTTCGAAACAGAAAATAAACTCCGAAGGAACCAAGAACCTCTGAATCAACCTCTTATGCTAACTACAGTCAACAAAAAGAAACCGATATCTGCTGAAAATCCTGGCGGAACTTTTTGAAAGAGAACAATACCTAGAGAGAAAAACCAAGAAAGGTCGGAAGGGAAGAGATTAGTCTTTTCTTCGAAGACACAAAAAAAAGAAAAAAAAAAAAAAAAAACCGTTGATATCTCGGATTTTCCGAGATAGTCAATGGATATATACAATTCGGAACTACGTGTGGCTTGATCCTCTCCGAGGGTACGTAGGCAACCTTTCACAAGGTTCACCTACAACACCATGAACTCCGGTTTAGTTTCGCAGTTCACAACTCAACTATGCCGAAGTTCACAAAAAGTCGAAACCTTGATCACGTTCTCGACCAAAATAAAAATTGCCTGAAAGAATCTAGGAGCCCGATAAAGTAAGGCCGAGATATTAAAGGGTACGAAATCAAAAACAAACCTCTTACACATTCTTTACCGAATGCAGAAGTTCGACAATAAGTCTTATAAAGTAGGACTTATTGTAAAACTTTAAAGCAAAGGAATAAGGAAAGCGCCCCTTATTCTCTTTCGCTATTTCCGGGTTTCGAAATATCAATTTGAGAAACTTCGAGTAAATAATCCAAATAATACGAGAAGTAAAATTTTCATTTAAACATCCGAGATTTCATGTTTGGAAGGAGATTGAAAGAATAGTCCAGTTATACGAGAAATTTTTTTTTATTTAAAGAAATACATTTACATAAGAGAATCGAGTTGAGGTTTTAATACAAGGATTACTAATCTAAATACTAAAATCCTCATCTCGAAACTCTGGAATTACAAGGGAATTCGCAAGGTTGGCAAGACGGTCGCGTTCCTTCTCGGTGATAACAATATCCTCTTCTGGAATTGGAAGTCCCTTGTCAAGAAGAAGAAGAAGATTCATAGCAACGGCTGCTGCTTGTCCATACTCGTTAGATTTGCTAAAGGCCTCAGAATAAGCTTTGAAATATTCTTCAAGAGATGCGCGAAGTTGGTGCAACTTCTTTCGACAAATGCTGGAAGCCGCACATTTCCCCTCTTGGTAGCTTTCGGCACACTTGGAGTCCAGAATAGCCTTATTGACATCCCGCTCCTCCGAGATATCAACCACCTAACGCTTCACTTCAGCTAGTTCAGTGATTAGTCGGGAGTTTTTTTAAAAAATATCAGAAATCTTTGACTCTTCTTCATCAAAGTGTGCCTTCATTTTACTCAAGCGTTTGTCCTTATTCGCAACTTCATTGAGCGCTTCGGACAAAGCTTTTTCGGCGTCGAGGGACCTCTTCTCCAAGTCTTCATTCTCGGTCTGAGGAGAATCGATCTTCGAGTCAGATTGTGCGAGTCTCTTCTCATACCGAAAGAATGTCTGGCCGACGAAACCCACCGGCTGGAATAGACAAAGGAAATATTAGTAGGAGTTCTAAGGAAAAAAAGAGTTTGTCTCGGTTGTTACCTTGAAAAGCGAGCAAGAAAGAGCGTCCAAAGTATCTGATTCGCAGCAGTCTTCGGGCAGACGATTATCATAACCACTTGCCTTTTGTAGAAGCTCGACACTTTTTTCTTTATTTTGGAAAAGTAGTTCCGCACCATCAAATTCAAACTTAAAAGCATGGTGATCTTTTACATGCAAGATTAACTTCCTGTTCTCAGCGTTCTGCTTTCTCGAAGTTTCCACTTTCTTTTTTCTAGCAACCTGATGTATCATGGATTTTACCGATTTTATGCCATGATATGACTGGTTTTATAGAGTCTTTCTAGTGTGTTTAAGGTATTTATACAGGTTTTACATGCAAAAGGTATTTTGGAGCAAAAGGAAACAAAAGAAAGTAAAAAGGAAAGAATTGGAACAATTGTCAGAAAAGGAAAGTGCACAGCCAGACTTCAGTTTGGAAGTCAACGGACAATTGACCGACCTACAGGAATGTTATAATAGGCAAATTACATATCAAATCGAAGCCCGAGAGTTGACTTTCATTTCCAATTGAAATCGGAGCAAACAGAGTTCTGAACCGCGAGATATTGTTATTTTACTGAAGAAGGTCCATTTTGACGAATTTTACAAGACTTGCTCGTTTAACTCCAATCAAGCCAGACTCAAGTTTTAAGGAGGTTTTGACCTAGGCACGACTTTTCCACCTATAAAAGGAGTAAGACGTAGAGAGCAGCAACAAATCACAATCACGAAATTCGCAGCATCCATAGCCACCTAATATTATTTTGCTTTCTATATTTCTAGGGTTTTGCTACACTAGCTTTGCTTGAGAGGTTGAAGGGGAGAAGAGATCTGTTCTTCATACCAATATACTGAGTTTTTATCTCCGAACCTCTTTACTTTTATGAAGTTTACTTTGTGCATGAGTTTTCCTATGTGCGAGGAGACAACTTGTTAGATCTAGGGGTTTCAATGGTTTTATAGATCTCTAATGCATTCAACATGATATAATCAATATTCTCTACTTTAATGGTATTCTCTACTTTATTCTGCTATGGCCATTTAGAATATTGCTCGTAGGAGGAGTTACACCAATACAGCATTGGGTAATGATTCCAGAACATGGTTTTTAGTAGGTAACCTCGTCCTCGACCAAATGAATGTTTGGCTTGGAAGGTTGTGAACAATCAGATCTGTTTCATTGCATGTGTTTTCATATTAGGTTTGGAAAGCATCTTTCAGAACGGGAGGAGAAGAACTAGATTGCCTAGGTTTACTTCTCTTTGATAAAGTTAACTCGGCATCCCGAGTTAACAAGCATTGTAATCACCTTTATTAATAAAATACCCTCTTTCCGAGGTTTCTTCTTTATCTTCTAACTAAGTATTTTCCTAAAAAAAGAACCCCTCTAATTATAAATAATTAGAAGTTGAACCCAATATCAACATGAATCTCTATCTCGGAGGAGGATGTTGTTGAAGCCGAGAAAGAACGTGACCGACTGGCCGAGCTTGCAAATGCTTTTTCGGTTATGGAGTTCCAAGATGAAGATTTTAATATTTAGATTAGTAATCTTTGTATTAAGACCTTTAACTTGATTCCAGTCTTTCTTGTACTTGTATGTCTCGAATGTTAATAAAATTCTTGTTTCTCGTATTTTGGAATGTTTAATAGAATTCTTGTTTCTCGTATGTTTGGAATGTTTACTCGAAACTTCAAAAGTAAAACTTTGAAATCCGGAAATAGCAAAACTAAATAAGGCGCCGCTTTCCCTATTTGTTTGCTTAAAGTTTTACAATAAGTCCTACTTTATCAGACTAATTGTCGAATTTTTGCATTCGGTAAAGAATGTGTAAAAATTTGTAATTTCGTACCTTTTAATCTCTCGGTCTTACTTTATCGGGCTTCGAGATTCTTTCAGGCAAGTTTATTTTGGTCGAGAACGTGATCAAGATTCCGACGTTTGATTTGTGTGAATCTTGGTAATATAGTTGAGTTGTATAAACTTCTTGACTATAAACCGAGATTTATTTTGATGTTGTAGCTGAACCTCGTGAAAGGCTGCCTACGTACCCTCGGAGGGGATCAAGTCACGCGTAGTTTCGATATTTGATTATTTGTTGAGTATCTCGGATAGTTCGAGATATCAACGTTTTTTTTTTTTTTTTTTTTTTTTTTTTTGGGTTTCGGGGAAGACTAGGCTTTTCCCTTCCGACTTTCTTGCTGGTTCTTCCTAAGTATTTCTCTCTTTTGAAAAGTTATGCAAAAATCTGATGTCGGCTTTTTCTTTGTAGCGGAGACGACCTTGAGAGTTTGATCCGAAGCTTTTCCTTGACTCCGAGTTTCTCGTCGATGCTTATTTTCTATTACGAAACACCTCTGAGCCATCTCTGGTCACTTCGGTCCGTAAAGTGGATTTTTGGAGTTGGGAATTTTAGACATTGGTGATAAGTAGATGGGACAGCTTCTATAGAGGACAACCACGGAGTTCCGACGATCGCGTTGTAAATGGTGGCTCTCTCTACTACATCGAACTTTACTATATTTATTATTCCTCCGGCTGACATTGGGAGTTTTATCGTTCCGACTGTTGAAACTGTATCTCCCCCGAACGCCGTCAAATGTTTTACCCGAGCCTTAATCTATTGATCTTTGACCTCCATCTTCTGAAGTGTGTCTAGAGATATGACATCTACCGAGCTTTCAGTGTCGACAAGGATCCTTTGGAGGTCGCAATCACTAATCTGAAGTTCGATTACGAGAGGATCGTTCTGAGGAGCATCGATCCCTTTCAAATCTTCGGTCGTCAATGTCAACTCCTTTTGCAAAGTAGTACTTCGTGCAATCTGATCCGTAGACAGTCTAAAGATGCTTCATTGTATTGACCGAACAGAGTCTTCGCAGTTTGCGAGTCCCCCCTACTCGTCGTCCTTCTCCTTTCTCCTCCGGTTTTATATCCTTGTTTATTTTAGCGGATCCATGCACTTTCGCAAGTTCGGCACGATTCTCTTCAATTCTTATGTGAGTATTTGCTCGGTGAAACGCGTCGTTCATGAACTGGGGATGATGAGCAGGCAGCTTGTCCCAAAACCTCGATTGATACCACATTGCCGCACTAAGTGCTCCGATCGCTAAATCATCATCTATCCTTAGTCGCGAGTAAATTGTCTTGAATCTTTTAATAAAATCTCGGAGTGGTTCCTTTGGTCCTTTCTTTACTGCGTAGAGGTCTGATGCGGTAGCTTGTTGTTCCAGGTGTAGCATGTATTGTTTGAAGGAAGCTTCTCGAAGCTCGGCGAAACAACTGATTGAATCGGGGGGTAGACTATTAAACCAAGCATGGGCATCCCCTATTAAGCTCTCTAGGAAGAGTTGACATCTTCCTTCATCCTCCTCTCCTATTTGGAACTCGGCTCGTTCGACTTTAACTAAAAACGCTCTCATGTAGACCGCTGGATCTCTGGAACGTCGTATGTTGGTAGTCTCAGTTTGTCATTGAGTGGTACCCGTGCTCACGTGATGTTGTGGGTGAACGGACTCCTCTCTATTTCTGCTAGTAGTTGATTAACTTTCGGAGCGATGCTCGTCGCTTTATGAACCAAAGATCGGATTTCCTCTAGCTCCCTTTTTAGAATCGCGATCGATTGATCGGTACTCGGAGTCTGAACTCCATCATTTCCACTTCTCGAGCTTCGGCGTATGGTTGGTGTCATGGGTTCTCTTGATCCAATATGATAATCTTTGAACGTTACCCGTTGAGAGGTGGCTCGTGCAGGCTTGACCGGGGTCGTTCTGAGAGATTGATTGTGATTTAGAGCTCGCAAAGCTTCGAGTTCTTCTGATAGGGTTGCAAGTTGATCAATCAAGCTCCGCTTAACCCGTTGTTGGTGGCCAATTTGTTCAGTCATCCAATCCTCACGTTGTTGCTGCGTTCTTGCTATTGCTCTTTCGTTGCTTGTTTCAGGGGTTGTTACTTCTACTACACTAGAAATTTGATTTGCTATCAGGTGCTCCTCTCTGTTATTCGAAGATGGCATCGCCGAAGGTTGCTCATCTGATCGAGAGTCTGGCCGAGGTGTCGTTGACGTACTTGGTTGTTCCTGGGAGTTTCGGCTTCTGCTATCAAAGTTCCGATTGTTTGATTAATAGGGGTTACGAAGCCTTGTTCTCCAGGTTGACTGGGCTTAGTTTGAGAATAGCTTAATTCGTGAACGATGGAGTCACGATTCTCGAACAAGGCTCTTGCTGATTCCCTAGCCTGATGAGTGTTGTTATGGACCATTGTTTCCTCTTCTTCGCTTACTTCGGCAGCCTCGCCATCTCGACGCTCCTCCGTGGATGGTTCTTGTGTGTTCATCCTCTCGATTTCCGAGATCTCTCTCTTCCCTTCCCTAAAAGAGATACCCCCTTACCTGGCGCGCCAAATATTGATACTGTGTTCAACTTCTAATTATTTGTAATTAGAGGGGTTCGTTTTTGGGAACAAATTAGATAGAAGACAAAAAGAGAAACCTCGGAAAAGAGAACTTTATTGATTATATTGGTTACAAAGGTGTTAAATCGGAAAGTTGAGTTAACTTTATCAAAGAGAAGTATTAAACCTAGGTTATCTAGTAATTCTTCTCCCTGATTCTGAATGAATTATCTTAGTGAAGGGGGGTGTTTATTTATATATCCTTAGTAGTCAGTCATGTAAGCCCATGGGCTAACATCGGAAAAATGGAAATATTCCATTTTTCCAAGATCAGGATTCTGTGATAAGATTTGATCTTATTCTGTCTAAGCTTTAGACTTCGGCTTGGGACGAAGTTGTTTACACCCCCGCTTCAGACACTAAAATCCGATCATTCTTCACCGAGGTATCCCTCGGTCATCTGGGGCGAGGGTTCTAATCCTGTTGAACTGACTTATGACCTGATAAATTATCAGGGAAAGGTCGGCAGGGACCGAACCTCAATTATCGTCAAACTATTGATAAGGGATGGTAACCCCACCATCAACAATATCTATCATCTACTACATTGCCCACATCTTCACTCCTATTAACATAACTCGTTCCCCACTTCATATCTAGATCTTCATCATGTCTATACCATATGTAATAATCTTCCATAAATCCTCTACTATACAGATGCCTCGTAACTCTATCACCCAAGATAAAATTCTCATTCTTGCAAAGAAGATGATGTGAGCACTGCCAGCAAGGAACCACAACCTAAGAAGCAGCTAGAACCAGAGGAGGAAGAAGCCAATGAAGAAGCTAAGGAGAACCTAGAACCTGCAGATAATGAAGAAGAAACTCTACAGATCTTTAATGGCCCCATAACCCGATCCAAGCAAGCCAAACTTAAGACAACACTACAGAACCTTCTCAACACCATCCAGGGCAGTTTAGTGTGTGCTAATCCAACTACCCTAGTTGTGATTCAAGCCACCTAAACAATTCATCAAGAGAGGTGTTGTGAATTGCACTCTTTTTCCCTTGGTTTGGTTTTGTCCCATTGGGTTTTCCAAACAAGGTTTTTAATGAGGCTTGTTCACAATACTTTAATAAAAGCCTCTTGATGGAATCTGATGTATCATGGATTTTACCGGTTTTCTACCATGATATAGTAGGTTTTATGGAGTCTTTGTAGCATGTTTTGAGCATTTATGCAGGATTTACTAGCAAAAGACACTTTGGAGCAAAAGAAACTAAAAAGAAGGTATTATGGAAGTTTCCACGTGATTTGAGAAGACTTAGAAGATTTGGAGCCAAAATGATGAAATGTTACTGAAAGCCCCGAGTCGACCGGCTGGAGAAGATGGAGTTGACCGACTGTGACGCCGACTTAAATTAGAAGATTTTCTTATCGGGCCTTTTGCGGAACCCTAAACTCTAAGAATCATTCACGACCTATATAAGCACCTCTTAAGCACTAGAAGAGGCACAAACCGCACAAGAACTCCGAGCAATACAAGTTTCTCTTTGCTTTTTGTTTCCCTTGTTTTTAGCTTTCTAGAGATTGTTCATATCATTGTTATAGACTCTCAAGGAGATTAGAGAGTGTTCTTCCTCAATCGAGCTTGTGAGCCTCTGATCTTCTATTGTCTAATTCGTTTGAATTCATTTCATTCATAAAAAGATGATTTGTTTTACCAAACCCATGTCTGAGTAGTTACTTTATTAGATCTGGGGTTTTCCTACGGTTTTCTATGAATTGGTAAAATAGTTTTAAACAATCTTTTCAATCAGGAAATTCTTTGCTACAGTTGCTCTTCACTGAGTAGACGGACTCGCGACCCATTTTATTCAATCATAAATCGAGATCCGGTAGTCGAAAGACACCGAGATCGGTAGACAGTTCTGTAGTGAGCAAGGTGCGTTCTAAGTCAAATGAATGTTTGTTTAGACACCTTGTGAACATATTTAGCTTGTACTCACATGCTTGTTTATCTTCAGCGACAATCCAAAGAGATTTGAGATTTAGGGATTTAAACAAAGGCGTTATTTTAACACATCATTAGAATATCGTAGCTATTATTGTGTCTAGAGTTCTAGAGTTTAGAGATTCGAAATTGATTGTGTTCTTAATTCATAAATTCATAGTTTCCAACTGGAATTCCCTAAGATCTAATATTTCCCCGAATTTGAAGTCACCAAACGTTTTCAAGGTTTTCTCGGTTTACAAAAAGATTTACTTAAAATATCTCACTCACAAATCAACCATAGCTCTCTGTGGGATCGATAACCTAAATACTACAACTGTACACTGTGCACTTGCAGTTAATTTTGGGGGAATAACTTCGCACCATCAATTTTTTCTGGCGCCGTTGCCGGGGAGCTTCGGTGTTGATTTAGAGTTTCAGAAATAGAAATTTTAAGTAAGATAATAGATATAAGTGATTCCGTGTTGTTTGAATTTGCTTTTCCTAGTGTATGTAGAGCATAACAACAAGAAGTAAGGCTAAAATAAAGAAGTTGGAAGAAGCAACAACCAGACACGACACACGAGTCGTCCGACCATCTTCAGAAGACGAACGACTTGGGCCACAAGTCGACTGACCAAGTACACCGTCGACCGACTCTCAACTAGAGCACACACAACCAAGCAAATCCGCGAGGAAGAAGGCTAATCGAAGAAGAAGGATGGCCGACATCAAGTGGAATGAGAAGGGAGAGGGGATTGATGATGAAGGAAATCGACTAGATGGCCAAGGAAACAAAATCCTAGAAGATGGAGAGGACATTCAAAACCTCGAAGATGAGCTCAAGGCCGCCGAATATTTCTCTAACAAATCACCAATTGTGCTTCCTAATCCTGGTAAAAAGACTTATGAGTTGAAGAATAATACAATATCTTTTGTACGTGACAGGCAGTTCAATGGATTAAAGAGCGAAAACCCAACGGACCTCATGGGGAACAAAAATGCTGAAGGAGTCTCGAAGGAATGGTTGTGCTGCAAGTTATTTTTACATTCACTTGCACACAAGGCACTGAGCTGGTTCAAACAACTTAAACCTGGATCGTTGAAGGACTAGAGTGACACGAGAAAAGAGTTCATCAACAAGTTTTTCGATGAAGCCAAGTCAGATGAGATAAAGAAGCAAATCTCCACCTTTGCACAAGAGATGGGAGAAACATTTAATGATACTTGGGAAAGATACATCCAATATCTCAAGGAGTGTCCTCACCATGGTTTCACAAGATCACAAATTGTAAGCAATTTCTTCAGGGGATTGCAATGGGGGCACAAATGCGCACTTGATTTAGCAAGTGGTGGTAATTTTCGTGGCCAAAAGCACACTGATGTCCACAAGGTTATTGAAAAATTCGCAAAGAATAGCAGTGCAAATAAGACAACAAATGGGAAAGGCGAACCAAACACTTTCCAAGCTCAACAAATAGCAGAACTAAAGGGAATGATGGAGCAGATGTTGATGAATGATAGAAGAGGAGTTCATTCTCTATAGGAGGACCCAATGGATGAGACACACGTTGAAGAAGCTAACTTTGTCAGAGGAAATGGCTTCTGACCAAGAAAAAATTATGGGTATGGGAGTCAAGGCGCAAAACCATTTAATAGTCAATACAACTATTATGTTCAACAGCAGCAATACCCATGACAACAAGGAGGATACAGATAGTATGGTCAACCCCAACAACCCCAACAACAACAACAAGGAGCCCCATGAATCCTGACCGAAAAGAAAACATGCTTCAAAAATTTTTGAAGGGACAACAAAAGATGAACGAAGAAATGAAGGGCAAAGTAAATTCTATGTATGGAATGCTAAACAGCAAGATTGAAGCATTAACCACTCATGTGAGGCAGCTCAAAACTCAAGTGGCACAAACAGCAGACTCAGTCAAGCGGACATAAGGAATTCTACCTGGAAAGACGCATGCTAATCCAAAGATGTTCGTCCAATCCATAAATTTAAGAAGTGGGAAGAAGTTGGATCCTGTAGTAAGAAAAGGATTGACCACAAGAGACCACATTGTGTTGGAAGAAATTGAAGAAGAAATCACAGCGGAGGAGAAGTCGGCCGACCACAAGCGGAAGACGACCGTCCCGACTTCAGAAGAAATCCATCTTGATCCGATCCACGAGTCGACCGACCCTCTTGAGGTCGACCGACCAGAAGCTCAAAAGATCGACGAAACCCCAATTGAAGAAAGGCGAGTCTACAGAGCAATTCCACCTTACCCCAGAAGGAACAAGAAGTCTAAAAAGGAGATGGAAGACACGAGATGCAAGGAGTTGGTGGAACAATTGGTAATTCAACTTCCATTCCTAGATGCTTGTAGAATGTCGCCTTGTTTCAAGCGATACGTGAAGAAGATAATAGCAAACCCAGCAAGTCTTGAAGAAGGAGTGATGCTATTGACCAGTGAGTGCATTGCCATACTGCAGAACAAGATGCCAAGAAAGCAGGAAGACCCAGGTGCATTTGTCCTTAACATTAGCATTGATGATGTTAAATTTGATCATAGTCTATGCGATCTTGGATCATCTGTTAATTTAATGCCACATTCAGTAGCAAAGAGGCTTGGATATACTGAATTCGAACCTACTCAGCTGAGTCTTGTACTCGCTGACCGGTCAATTCGTTATCCAGAAGAATTTTTACTCGACATCCCGGTGCTTGTAGAAGGATGTTTCATACCGGCTAATTTTGTACTTTTGAAGTTCGATAAGGAGCCTTTTGACCCTATCATATTGGGACGCCCTTTCCTAGCTACTACAATTGCCATAATTGACGTGAAGAAGGGAAGAATATTCTTACAACTTGGAGAATTACAGCTGAACTTGCAAATGGAGAAAGTTATGAGCCGACGACCTATGAAGGAACAAATCTTTGCTGCAGATACATGGATGACCTAGCAAATGGGTTCACCAAGATGTTGGATTCAAGTGAGCAGATGAAGCAAATGGTGAAAAACTTGGAGTTACCAGCGGAAACAGCCAAGAAACCCAAGATAGCCGATTGGAGTGAAGAGATTGCCCCAAAACTTGAGCTCAAACCATTACCAAAAGAGCTAAGGTACGCTTTTCTTGGACCTAATCCCACTTATCCGGTTATTATCAATGCAAATTTGAACAACGTTGAGGTAACAATTCTACTAAGCAAGTTGCGTAAGTATCGCAAGGCTCTTGGATATTCTATGGATGATATTGTAGGTATCTCTCCAGACCTTTGCATGCATAGGATTCATTTGGAAGAAGGAGCGAAAACATCAATCGAAACCCAAAGGAGACTTAACCCCAATCCGAAGAATATGGTGAAGAAGGAGATTCTGAAGTTGCTTGATGCGGGTGTCATTTTCGCCATTTTGGATAGCACTTGGATCAGTCCTGTCCACGTGGTGCCCAAGAAAGGAGGAGTCACGGTAGTCAAGACAGACGCAGAGGAACTGATAGCCAAGAGAACCATTACCGGACATCGGATGTGCATTGATTACCGGAAGTTAAATGCATCCACAAGGAAGGGCCATTGCTAATGGTGGGGTTCTACCCCTAATCAATAGTTTGGCAATAATTGGAGTTTGGACCCTGCCTAGCTCTTCCCTAATAATCTATTAGGTTATAAGTCCCGACAACAGGACTTTCGACCCTTGGCCCAAATGATCGAGGGATACCTTGGAGAAGATTGATTAGATTTAGTGTCCGAAGCGGGGGTATAAACGAACATCGTCCTAAGCCGAAGTCTAAGCTCGGACAGTATAAGATCGAATCTTATCACATATTCCCTAGTCTTGGAAAAATGGAAATATTCCATTTTTCCGAGGTTAGCCCATGGGCTTATTAGACCGACTATTAAGGATATATAAATACATACCCCCCTTTACTAATAATTTTCATTGAGAATCGAGAGGAGAAGAACTAGATCACCTAAGTTTTACTTCTCTTTGATAAAGTTAATCTTGGCATTCCGAGTTAACAAGCATTGTAAACATCACGAACGCTACCGCGCGTTCGCCGTGCGGTAAGGCGGCAAAATGACCCCGTAACTTCGGGAGAAGGGGCCTGGACTGTCTCTCCTGCCTGCGAGTTTGCTGCGGGCCACAGGTCGCAAGCCGCCGGGTCGCATACACCCTTTTTCCGAGGTTTCTTCTTTATTTTCTTATCAAGTACTTACCTAAAAACGAACCCCTCTAATTACAAATAATTAGAAGTTGAACCCAGTATCAATATTTGGCACGCTAGGTAGGGGGGTGGCTCTTTAAGTAAAGAAACATCTCGGAAGAAAGGGGAAAAGCTAGTAATGACTTTCCTTCAGTGAAAAATCAAGAAAACTCAATTCGATGGGATCAATCAGAATTCGGATTACAAGTTCGGCAGAAAAATCAAATGAATGAGAGATCTTTAAACGGCCCCCTAGGGGATATAGAAGCAAGCAGTGAAGGCAGTTAACCAATATGCAATATTCCAGAAAACTGTATGTCACTAGCTGAAGCAGAACAAAGAGCGGAAGAGGCTGAAGAAGAACAGAACGGCCCACCTAAGATTCAAAGAGCGATCGACGGCGGCAGACTCGTGGATGACGAACTCACTTCTATGACGAGAAACTCAATAGCGGAATTGCACCGTGAACTACGAGATATGAAAGTTATGCTCCAGAACCCCCCCATACTTCGACCAAAGTTTCGAAATTAGAAAGAAGAATTCATCCAAGACAACGAAGTTCGGACCCAATTCTTTTGAAAAAGGAAAGTTGGAGCTACCAACCTATAATGGAATAGGAGATCCAATAGCCTTTCATAAACATTTATGATCGCAATCAACCAAGCACGGATTCACCCGTCTGACGAGGAGAGAAAGAAGTGTCAATACTTTGCCGAAAGTCTACGAGAAAACGCCCAAATCTGGATAACCAGCTTACCCTCTAATTCAAAAGGGATTTTCGAAGAACTACGGCAAAAATTTCTAAAGAAGTATATCTTCAACCTCGAACGACCAGCAACAATCTCTGACCTCTACTTAGTAAAGCAAACACCAACCGAACCACTCAAGAGTTTTATTAAGAGATTCAAGAAAATATACTTCCAGTTGAATATCTCCGACGAGTTAGCCATCGATGCCCTAATTAGTGGAGCATGGTATGAGACGAGATTCTTGGAAGAACTCTCAGCTTACCGGCCCCAATCCATATAAGATGCGTTCTATAGAGCAAACGTATACATTAGGGTGGACGAAAGTAAAGTCCGGTTATCAAAGGAAGATCAGATTCTTTCGAAAAATGAAGAAATAAGGAGAAGAATTAAAGAGCCTCGCCTGCACTAGAATAAAACGTTTGAGCAGAAGGAAAAAGCCAGAATTGCCCTTCTAACCTCCAAACCCCTAAGACAACATCAGCGCAAAGCAGGGATCAAAAGAGAAAGAGTCTCCCCAACATGGTGTTTTTACCATACCACCTATGGACGTAGCACAGAAGAATGCCGTAATCTACCAGAATATCTCTTGAGAAAATACTTGGAACGTATCCCCAGACAACTAAGTTTAAAGGAAACATTAGTCAAAAAATATCAACCGAAGGAGCGGTCCGTGGAAAAGAATCACCAAAGAAGAAAGGAACTTCTTCAACTAGGATATTCGCTCCATCACAGAAGGATAAACGTTATTTTGGAACCTTCAGACATAGCACAAGACCAAGCCAAGCAGCAAATGAAGCCGAAGATAATTCTACCAAAGGAGCTCATCTTCACTCAGGAAGACTTGGTAGGAGTCGAAGTCCCACATAACGACCCTTTGGTGATAGAACTACAAGTTGGGGATTACAGAGTTCCCCGGATATTAGTAGATATCGGAAGCACTACGAATATCATTAGTATCGAGGTCTTCCAAAAATTATGGTCAAAAGAAACGAAGATCAAGCTGAGGAGTAAGTCATTAATTGCATTCAATGGTGAAAGTGTTCCGACTCTTGGAATAGTATAGCTCCCGATAACAGTTGGAGGAACAATCAGAGCCGTTAACTTCGACGTAGTAAAAAAACCAATTCTCTACAACATAATTCTTGGAACCCCCAGGTTGTTTCTAATGAAATGAGTGGTTTCAACCTATCACCAATGCCTTAAGTTCCCAACTGCATTTAGAATTTTTTCAGTAAAAGGAAATCAAGCCGAAGCAAGATGCTGCCTCCGAGAAGACCTAAAGGATGAGAAAGCCGAACTTTCCTTCAGAAAAGAAATTTTAAACGTCAAAAGGCTCCGACAATAGAAAAAAAAAAAAAAAACCGCCGATATCTCTCAAATTCTCCGAGATAATTAACAACAACATCGGAACTACGTGTGGCTTTATCCCATCCAAGGGTACGTAGGCAGCCTTCCACAAGGTTCAACTACAAACATCGGAACTACGTGTGGCTTGATCCCATCCAAGGGTACGTAGGCAGCCTTCCACAAGGTTCAGCCACAAACATCGGATCCTAGTTTAATAGTAACAGAGTTTCAACAATTCGACTATACTTAACCTCGGTTAACCAAAAAATCAAACATAAAAAAATCGATGCTTTGATCACGTATTCGATAACAGGGTTTATTCCCACCCAACACATCCTATACCGAATGCAGCTGAAGATTTCGGAGCCTGATAAAGTAGGGCCGAGAAACTCTAAGGCAGAGTCGGAGTTTTCCCGCTCAAAAAACTCATACCCAAAGAATCTAAGGATCTGATAAAGTAGGATCTAAAGATTCGAGGTCAAAACAGTCGAGGTTTAACCTCACTGAACATTTTCGGCTCAGCCCATGAACATCCGGTATTCTGTTGAAGGAACTCTTGAAAAAGACCAACATACAAAATACTCAAAGAATCTTTTCTTAATCATTTAAGGAAAGATAGATAACTTTTAAAAGAAAATTTATTATTACTATTTAAACGGTCTTTACCAAAAAGAAGAAAATAAAAATTTACAACTCAAAGCTAAAGGCCTTATGCTCGAATTCCGGAAAAGTATAATCATTAGCTTCCTGTTCAGCTACCGAAGCGTCCTTTTCCACTTGCTTCAAAAGATCGGCGGGGATATTCACACCTTGAGAAGAAAAAGTACTAAGTACTCCAAGGACTGCCTGGGCTTGACCGAGATTTATAGTTTTTTCGAAACCAACTTCCCGAGCTCGGACGATTTTTTCGATAGATTTTAGCCTATCTTGAATCTTCTTGGTCATCCTCTTCTCGGCAGATTGTACCTTATGAGTTAAGTAAGCAGCAGCTGCACGAACCTCCTCCTTCAGAGAAGCTTGATTAACCTCTAGAGCCTTGTTCTTCTTTTCAAGACTGTTTATACAATCATTATTCTCCTTCAACAAGCCTTCGTACTCTCCCACAAGGAAACAAGTAGTCCGAGCTCCCTTAAGAGAAAGGAAGGAGAAATTCATTCAAACCCTTAGAATATTTGGAAAGACGACAAGAAGCAGAGTTATATTATCAAACCCGAATCGAATTCCTTGCAAGAATTGATATGTGCTCCTTCGCGGGAAAATCACCCTCCGGTCTTAAAGAATTACAACCTGCCATTTTCCAGAAAATTTCAGCTCTCTTCTCTTCATCGTTTGAGAGGAGCCGTGGCGAGTTAAATTCAAAGTTAAAAGGAGCGTCCTCGGCCTCAAGCTGAGATCTGTGCCTTTTGGTCAAAGGAGTCTCAATAGTCGAAGAAGCAGGCCTTTTCTTTGGAAACTTCATTTTCGGAGAAGTGGCGGTAGTTTTTCCACGTTTTTCTTGCGAAGAGTTTTTGAGATAGGAGGAGTCGACTTCACCTTCTTGAAATTCTTGAAACCTCGGATTTTTAGGAGGAGCTCGGATAAGCAACTTGTTGGTATAATCTGAAGCTGATCTTTCC
Source organism: Euclidium syriacum (assembly GCA_900116095.1). Lineage (NCBI taxonomy): Eukaryota > Viridiplantae > Streptophyta > Magnoliopsida > Brassicales > Brassicaceae > Euclidium > Euclidium syriacum. The sequence continues at coordinate 223,824 of FPAK01000025.1, forward strand.
AAGGGACAGTCCGTTTCAGATCCAGTAAGGCCTATAAAAAACCTGACAATAAGAAGAAGTAACCTAAATTATGTAGAAAGGAGAGGGTTCGAAATACCTGAGTGAGATCGAGCTAGATTGAATAGGTCTGCGGGAATCTTTGGAAATACCAGCGGTTGAAGACTATAGATCCGATCCATCTCCTTTTTAAAGATAGGAGGAAGTTCTTTAAACATGATCGGTTTAGTGATTGTCGAGGTATCGACTGACCATGACTTAATCACTTCGGCACTGAGATCAAAGATCGAGGCTTTATTGATCCGAACGTAGAAGAAGTTAGTACGCCAGTTTTTAGCATTGGATGTAGTGAATCCTTTCCCCAGTTTGCTGGCATTCTCAATCATAGTATACCAGGTTCTGCCGTCTCGACTATCAACAAGTTTGGCGAGTTCGGAGAATTTCCAGCACAGAAGGATGATGTCAGCCCTACTGGCTTGAATTAGAAAAGCTACCATATGTCTGATAGCACTAGGTCCTAGTTGAGTGAAAGCAATCTTCAATTGTCTACAGAATTCAACTAGAAGGAAGGGAATCGGGAACCACAGTCGAGCTTCGGTAAAGAAATGTAAGTAGAGACACATGAATCCCTCAGAAGGAGTCCAAGGTCTTTGTTTAGATTTCAGAATCATAATTTCGAGACCTTCGGAATCAGAGGCGAATAAACGAAGAGTTTCGATGTCGCCTTCCTTAAAGATTGAATCTCCGAATTTTTCGGAAAGGTCTTCTCCTACAATTGCTTGGTCGGAGACGGTTTTAGAGTTGTTACTGTTAAAGGGAGAGTTTGCCGGAACAGACAGAGAAGGGTTCTCCTTTCCTTTTCGACGGAGGAAACGCCTTCAATATCGATATGGGACTCAATTGATCGATTTCCAGAGTTCTTTTGGTGAGAATCACTAGATCTGGAAGAAGAAGAACCTGAGGTAGAATCTGTTGTGGAACTAGAGCTGGAGCTGGGAGAGTTTTGTTTAGTTAACGACATTTTGATTACTTCGGAGAAGAAGAAGATTTAGAGGGATTATATGAATGATATGAGATAAAATAGGGATTTAGCCTCTTTAAATAGTTAAAGGCGGTGTTATTTGCGGAAACTTAACCGACATCTTCAGGAAGGGTCAAAATTTTATTGGGAAAATAGGATTTCAATGAATGAACCACGGTCTCTTTATTTTCCCACCAAAAGATCATTTCGGAGGATCCGAGTGTATGATTGACACGTCATTGTGAAACGGAAAGGTCGTGCGGAGCTAGGATTTTTTGCGCCAGAACGATAAGACTTTACATTTTCCGGACTGCTCCCGCCAAAATTAAAGTACGGAAATTTGAGAAGTATTAAAAGCTGAAATGATTGAAGACGAAGAGTTGGTTCCGAGCCTCATTTATCGAAAAACTATTTAAGGAGGAACTTCGCCAACGCTGCCCGAAGACATTCTCGGACGAACTGGGGGGGGGGGACTTACTGTTGATGGTGGGGTACTACCCCTAATCAATATTTTGGCAATAATTGGAGTTTGGACCCTCCCTAGCTCTTCCCTAATAATCTATTAGGTTATAAGTCCCGGCAACAGGACTTTCGACCCTCGGCCCAGATGACCGAGGGATACCTCGGAGAAGATTGATTAGATTTAGTGTCCGAAGCGGGGGTATAAACGAACATCGTCCTAAGCCGAAGTCTAAGCTCGGACAGTATAAGATCGAATCTTATCACAGATTCCCTAGTCTTGGAAAAATGGAAATATTCCATTTTTTCCGAGATTAGCCCATGGGCTTATTAGACCGACTATTAAGGATATATAAATACATACCCCCCTTTACTAATAATTTTCATTGAGAATCGGGAGGAGAAGAACTAGATCACCTAAGTTTTACTTCTCTTTGATAAAGTTAATCTTGGCACTCCGAGTTAACAAGCATTGTAAACATCTTTAATAATAATACACCCTTTTTCCGAGATTTCTTCTTTATTTTCTTATCAAGTACTTACCTAAAAACGAACCCCTCTAATTACAAATAATTAGAAGTTGAACCCAATATCAACAACCATTTTCCATTGCCATTCATTCATCAAATGTTGGAGAGATTGGTGACTCACAAGTATTACTGTTTTCTAGATAGATATTCGGGTTTCTTCCAAATCGCGATCCATCCCGATGACCAAGAGAAGACCACTTTCACAGGCCCATACGGAACATATGCCTACAGAAGAATGCCTTTTGGTCTATGCAATGCACCAGCAACCTTTCAAAGGTGTATGATGTCTATATTCTCGGACATGATTGAAGAAAAGAAGGAGGTATTCATCGACGATTTCTCAGTCTCATCATTCCATGATTGTCTAGACAACCTTTGCAAAGTTTTAGCAAGGTGTGAAGAAAAGCATTTGGTGTTGAATTGGGAGAAGTGTCATTTGATGGTGCAAGATGGAATTTTCCTCGGACATCGCATCTCGAAAGCAGGGATCGAGGTAGATAGAGCAAAAATCAAAGTGATAACAAGTTTGCAACCACCCACCGATGTACGCGGAATCCGCAGCTTCTTGGGTCATGCAGTGTTTTATAGGCGTTTCATCAAGGATTTCTCCAAGATAGCACGACCTCTTACAGCACTTCTAGCAAGGAAACTAAGTTCGAGTTTACTCAAGACTGCATGAACGCATTCAAGAAGTTGAAAGAAGCACTAATCTCCGTGCCTATTGTGCAACCGCCTGACTGGGAACTACCTTTTGAAGTAATGTGTGATGCAAGTGATTTTGCAGTAGGAGCAGTCCTGGGCCAGAGGAAGGACAAGAAATTGCATGTAATCTACTATGCAAGCATGACTCTTGATGAAGCACAACGCAACAACGGAAAAGGAATTACTCGCCATTGTGTTTGTATTTGAGAAATTTCGTTCATACCTAGTTGGATCGATGGTGATAGTGCATACTGATCACGCTGCACTGAAGTACCTCATGTAGAAGAAGGATGCCAAGCCACGTCTACTGAGATGGATTCTACTCTTACAAGAATTTGATATATCGGTACGCGACAAAAAAGGAATAGAGAATGGAGTAGCTGACCATTTGTCAAGGATAAGAATAGAAGATGACGTCCCTATCAAAGATTACCTCCCTGAAGAGCATATCTATGCGATTGGGGTGACGATAACCACTGAGCAAGGAGAAAGAAGCCAGAGACTAGTCTCTGCGAGGCTCGAGTCGATCGACCGCCATCCAGAGACGACTGTCTCCGATGAAGACGACCGACCGCATGCTAAGGACGACCGACCAAACAATCCTGACAATACTATCTTGAAGAAACCACTGAAGAAAATGATACAAGTCATACAAGGAGAAGCCAAGAAGACGTCCAGACCACTCACACCACACTGGTTTAGTGAAATTGTAAATTTCCTAGCAGCAGATGTCAAACCTGAGGAGTTCACCGGATATAAGAAGAGGAAGTTCTTATGATAAGTGAGGAAATACTTTTGGGAGAAGCCTTACCTCTACAAGAACTGCGCTTACGAAATCATTCGACGCTGTATACCGGAACACGAGGTACCCCAAGTACTTTACCACTGTCATGGTTCTGATTATGCTGGTCATTTTGCAAGTTTCAAAACAGTTTCAAAAGTTCTCCAAGCTGGATTTTAGTGGCCAACTTTGTTCCGCGATGCACATCACTTTGTTTCAACCTATGATGCCTGCCAAAGAAATGGAAACATCAGCAAAAGAAATGAAATGACAATGAATTTCATCATGGAAGTGGAAATTTTCGACTGCTGGGGCATCGATTTCATGGGACCATTCCCGAACTCACATGGAAACCAATACATACTGGTTGCTGTAGATTATGTATCCAACTGGGTTGAAGCAGTGGCAAGCCCTACCAATGACGCAAGAGTGGTGATTCGGCTTTTCAAGCACATAATTTTCCCGCGTTTTGGAGTACCCCGGATCGTGATTAGTGATGGCGGAACGCATTTCATCAACCGGATATTTGCTAAGCTATTAAAGAAGAATGTTGTAAGACACAAGGTCGCAACACCCTATCATCCGCAAATTAGCGGCCAAGTCGAAGTTTCCAACCGTGAGATCAAGAGCATATTGGAAAAAACGGTGGGACGTACGAGAAAAGATTGGTCACTAAAGCTTGACGATGCACTTTGGGCCTATCGTACAGATTTCAAGACACCCTAGGGACAACACCATTCTAACTATTGTATGACAAAGCGTGTCATCTCCCGGTTGAGATTGAGTACAAAGCATTTTGGGCCGTAAAGACGATGAATTTTAACATCAAAAGCGCTAGTGAGAAACGGCTCATTCAACTAAACGAGCTTGATGAGATAAGGCACAACGCTTATCAAAGCGCGAAGATCTACAAGGAAAGAACCAAGATCCAGCATGACAAGAAGATCATTCCACGGAACATACGAACCAATGACAAAGTCCTTTTATACAACTCTCGACTTCGTCTTTTCCCGGGAAAGCTGAGATCTCGTTGGTCCGGACCTTTTGTAGTCAAGGAAGAGAAGCCCTATTGAGCTATTGTTTTACATGGAAAGGAAGGTGAAAGTTTCACTGTGAATGGACAGCGAGTGAAGCTATACTATGAAGGTGGCAAATCAATGAATGAACCCATCATGCACCTTCAAGAAGCACCAATTCCACAACCATGGCCGGCCACAACAGTCAAGCTATTGACTATAAACAAGCGTTGAGTGGGAGGCAATCCACTAGGTACGTTTTATTTTCATTTTTAGGAGTTTTTAATTTATTTTCAGGTGAGGAGATTCAGCAAAACTGGACTACACGCTATCCGAGTCGACCGACATCTCATTAGGGTCGGCCGACTTCAACTCAGAGGTACCGCGTTCGATCCTTTTAAATTTCAGTTCGGATATCATTCGCATTTCTTCTCACTTTTGTTACACCGGGACAGTGTAATTTAAGTCTAGGGGGGTGTTTATCCACACTAATGAAATTCTTGTTGTTTATCTCATGGTTTTTCGCCAAATTTTCAGTATTTTTAGTTTATTTTCATCGAGTCAAACCGTTGAGGAAACAATGATTAATCTGGGACACTAATCACATTTTGTTTCACACTTAAGTCCACTATTGCAGGAACCCAGTTAATGATATGAGCCTAGAGTCAAAGTCTAGAACCAAATAAGGGTTGAGCCGTTCGCTGGACTAATGGTCCTCTCCAACTAACTCGGGATAGGATGGATGGCGAGGTGGAATGCTAAGAACCACAATAGGTGTGAAAGCCTACTGATACTTCTTTAGTAACACTCTAGATTTGAGTTCCAAACACAAATCAAGAGCAAGAGAGACACGATATTGCTTTAAGCAAAAACAAGGGTTTTATTGATAAGGTGAAAAAATAGGACTACATCTCAATGCATTATATAGCCAGGTTCATAAAGCAAATAAGGAAAAACACATTAACCCTGCAAAACAAAGAAAAGGAAAAACACAGCAAGCAAAATCAAAAAGTGGCCGTTGGCCTTTAACACAAAATAAGTCTAAAAAGGAAAGTTGATTCTCTTAGTCTTCTATCTTGATATCTTGTAATATTGAAACACTCCAGCTGCTTTAGAGGCTTCTTAGGCTCCTTCCAAGTCAATTGAGCACGTAGTTAAGTGGACATATTGTTTGGTGAAGAATAGATCCCACTTATCCTTATCGATGATGATAGGATCCACTTGACCAGCCTTCACTGTTTTGGTCATAACTTGAGTTACACAACTGGTCTCCGGAAGATCTTTAGTGTTTTCGGAAACTAGACTCAGAGGGATTCAATTTGATGGGTGGCACGACTTCTGGAACGTTCTGAGTCGTTATGGAGACTTATTGGAAGGTGGCCTTTAATTCTGAGCTCTCCGATGGGGTTAATCGAATTGCTTCAAACTGATCAAGGGGGATCAATCCTTCATGTTCCAGCTGCTCTACGAAGATGTTGAACTTTTTCTCTATGGCTTTGCTCCTGGTCCTAGTCACTGGTCCACTTGGCACATAGGGAGCTTGGATGGTGTGGCTAGGTGGCTCGATGTCCTCATTACTCCCACCCTCTTCTTGAGGTTTTGACCCCAAAACTTTATCTCCTGCATCAAAATGAGCTAAATCAGCAACATTGAAAGAATTAGAGACTTGATACTCACCTAGTAGTTCCAGTTTGTAGGCATTGTCATTTATCTTTTCCAAGATCTTGAAAGGTCCTTCTCCTCTTGGTGACAGCGTAGAACTCCTTTGGTTGGGGAATCTCTCCGACCTCATGTGTAGCCACGCCCAGTCTCCAACTTCAAAAGTGACTTGTTTCCTGTCCTTATTGGCTGCTTTCACACATTGCTCATTGGTCTTCTCCAGCTTTTCTTTCACCTTCAAATGAAGCTTCTTGACTTGATCCGCTTTGTTTGCCCCATCTAGGTTCAAGAAATCCTTTTGTGGCAAAGGTGCAAGATCCAATGGAGTGTTTAGATTGAATCCATAGACTACCTAAAATGGAGACATTACTGTTGAACTATGGATAGCTCTATTATAAGCAAATTCAACAAAAGGTAAGGCTTCAAGCCAAGTTTTAAGATTTCTCCCTATGGTTGCTCTTAGGAGTGTTCCAAGAGTGCGGTTGACCACTTCGGTTTGTCCATCAGTTTGTGGGTGGCACGTGGTTGAGAACAGTAGCTTATATGCCTAGTTTCTTCCATAAAGTCCTCCAAAAATGACTTAGAAACTTGGTGTCCCTATCCAAAACAATAGTCCTTGGCACTCCATGCAACCTAATAATTTCTTTAAAGAAGAGATCCGCAGTTTGGGTTGCATCATTGGTCTTGGCACAAGGTATGAAGTGAGCCATCTTAGAGAATCTATCCACTACCACAAATATTGAATCCTTCTGTCTGATCTTGGGCAAACCTAGCACAAAATCCATAGAAATATCAACCCAAGGTGAAGTAGGAATTGGTAAAGGAAGATACAAACCGTGGGGTTGGACCCTAGACTTTGATTTCTTGCAAGTTATACACCTTGCATTGAAAGTTTCCACTGATTTCTTAAGGTGTGGCCAAAAGAAATGTTCTTTAAGCATAGCCAAGGTCTTCTCTACTCCAAAGTGTCCCATTAAGCCTCCCCCATGAGCTTCTCTAACTATAAGATCCTTTGTAGAACATTGTGGAATGCATAGTCTATTATCTTTGAAGAGATAGCCATTGTGGATGTAGAAAGCCACGTGAGCTCCTTTTCCTAGGTTCTTATAGCTCTCTGCAAAATCAGGATCAGATTCATACAAGGGTATTATGAGTTCAAAATCAAGAACCTTAGCATCCATGGTTGAGATAAGGGCATGTCTCTTTGACAAAGCATCGGCTACTATGTTGTCCTTTCCCTTCTTGTACTTGATGACATAGGGAAATGTTTCAATGAACTCTAGCCATTTTGCATGCCTCCTCTTAAGGTTAGTTTTTCCCCTCAAATGCTTCAAGGTCTCATGGTCGGTATGGATGACACACTCCTTGGCAAGAAAATAGTGTTGCCAAGTCTCCATTGCTCTTACTAAGGCATAAAGTTCCTTGTCATATGTGGGATAGTTGAGGGTTGCACCACTGAGTTTCTCACTGAAAAAGGCTATTGGCTTGCCTCCTTGAGTAAGCACAGCTCCAATTCCTAGACCTGAGGCATCACACTCAATCTCAAAAGTTTTAGTAAAATCCGGCAAAGCTAAAACAGGGGCATGGGATAACCGATCCTTCAATGCTTTGAAAGCTTGCTCTTGGGCTTCTCCCCACTTGAATCAAACTTCCTTTTTGATGACAACAGTGAGTGGTGCAGCCAAGGTACTAAAATCCTTCACAAATCTCCTATAGAAGCTAGCCACCCCATGGAAGCTCCTCACTTGGCTAGTGTTGGTAGGGACCGGCCATTCTTGGATCGCTTTGAACTTTTCTTGGTCCACTCTCAGTCCCTGCGAACTCACTATAAAGCCTAAAAACACTAGTTCATTAGTGCAAAAGGTGCACTTCTTAAGGTTGGCATAAAGGCCTTCATTTTGAAGTGTTTTGATAACTTGTTCTAGTTGAGAGATATGATCATCAAATGTTGCACTATAAATGAGTATATCATCAAAACATACTACCACGAACTTGCTTATAAAAGGTCTTAGAACCTGGTTCATGAGTCTCATGAAGGTGCTAGGTGCATTGGTGAGTCCAAATGGCATGACTAGCCATTCATAAAGACCTTGCTTGGTCTTGAAGGCAGTTTTCCACTCATCACCTTCCTTCATTCTCACTTGGTGATATCCACTCCTGAGATCAGTTTTAAAAAATATGTTAAAACCAGCAAGCTCATCAAGCATATTATCTAACCTAGGTATTGGATGTCGGTATTTGATGATTATGTTGTTGATGGCCCAACAATCCACACACATTCTCCAAGTCCCATCTTTCTTGGGGACCAAGAGAACTGGTATAGCACATGGGCTAAAGGCTCTCACGCACATAGCCCTTCTCCATTAGATCCTTTACTTGTCTCTCTAGCTCCTTAGCTTCTTCCGGGTTAACTCGGTATGCAGCTCTATTGGGCAATGGTGCACCAGAAACCAAACCGATTTGATGCTCTATTCCCCTTATAGGTGGTAGTCTAGGAGGTATCTCATCAGGAAATGTGTCAGCAAATCTATTCAAAAGGTTCACGACTTCTTGAGGAAGGTCTTGTTCTAAAGCACTCATACCTGCACTCAAAACTTCCTTAAAGATCATGAGTAATACGGGTTCTTTATGAGATATAGCTCTAGAGACAAAACTAGATTTGATCAAGAGATTAGTTTTATCAGTCTTTTCTTTTAAGCATCTTAACTTGAATCTCATGAACTTGGTTTGGGGTGAGAGAGGTAAGGTTGTACTTCTTTTTGTCATGGACAAAAGAGTACTTGTTAGCTCGGCCATAGTGAATGGTGTCCTTATCAAATTGCCATGGTCTACCTAGTAGAAGATGACAAGCTTGCATAGGAACCACATCACATAACACTTGATCCATATATTGTCCCACTTTGAATGGTACTTGTACTTGATCCGTGATCTTTACCTCAACCTTGTTGTTTAACCATCTTAGTTTATATGGATGAGGATGTTTAGTCCTTTCAAGGTTGAGTTTAGAGACCATATGTTCACTGGCAACATTGGTACATGACCCGCCATCAATGATTAGGTTACATACCTTGTTTTGGATGGTGCAGCGGGAATGGAAGATGTTTTCTCTTTGGGCCAGCTCATCCGGATGTACTGTGAGGTTTAAGACTCTCCTTATGACAAGTGACTCTCCATATTCTGGTTCACATTCAACCTCCTCTTCAACAACATCATCCATGGTGACATCCTCTTCATCTTGTGATTCATACTCTCCTCCATCCGTTAGGATCATCACTCTTGGGTTTGGACATTCTCTAGCCATGTGTCCTCTGCCCTTACACTTAAAACAGGTTATATCACGAGTTCTAGAGCTGTTAGGACCAGTAGACTTACCTTGGTTTGTCTCAGCTGGTTTGGACTTGAACCGGTTGTCAATGGCCACGGCCTTGCCCTTGTCTTGTGGCTTAGATTGGGAGCTGGGTTGGGCTGGCTGCTTGGCTCGGTTTTGGTCCCAACTTTGAGTGTTTCTGGGCCTGTTCATGCTAGTAGTCTTCTTCTTAATATGTTGCTCAGCTTGGATGGCATTGTGAAGAATGTCTTTCAAGTCATGGTAAGGGATCCTTTCTACCTTACGACTAATCCTTTCTTGTAAGCCATCTAGGAATTGGGCCATGATTGTTTCAACATCATCCTCTAACTCTAGTCTATTTCTAAGGTGTTCAAACTCTTCATAGTACTCTTCTAAACTCTTAGACCCTTGAGTTAACTTCCTAAACTTCCTTTGTAGATCTCGATGATAGTAAGTGGGTACATATCTGTTTTTCATAAGTTGTCTTAAGTCTACCCAAGTGGTGACTTGAGGGGACCCACTTGTTCTCCTATCACTAACCTCACGATCCCACTAAGAGAGGGCATGATCAGTGAGTTGAGCCACGGCTAAGGCTAGCAAAGATATGTTCCATCCTTTGTTCCCATACTAGATAAGCCTCCGGGTCTACTCTTCCATCAAAGGTAGGGGCCTTAAGTTTCATATATGTGGGTCTATATCTAGGGTTTTCTTCTTCTTCCTCCAATTGGTTCTAGATTTCTAGGGGCCCTCCTCCTTCTATTGTTGATAGGTGGGGGTTCCTCATCGCTAACATCGGTTTCTCAACCCTCTACTAGCTCACGCTCTTGCCTTTGGTTTTGCCTAGGCTGTTCTACACGGTCCAACCTCTGTCACATGGCCTGGAGCTGCTGCTGAATGGCTTGCAACATCTGCATCATGGTTGGATCCCCGGTGTTATCTCCCATGGTACCTGAAACAAGGAAGGTCTAAAGTATCAAATTCTTTTGACAATAGAGAATATGAACAATCAAGTAGGATTTCCAGTAGACAATCAATCAATTAATCACGAAATTCTATAGGTGAGGGAAAAGAAATCGAATCAATAAAAAAAATCAAAGTTTCCTTAGTTGGTCGTGGCCAAAGTAAGGAAAGAACCACTAATCTAGGTGATTCTCTTTGAAAAACGAGTTTTGAATTGATTTTTTTGTGGTTATAATCTTGATAATGATTCAAGTATTTAATACCCATAATTTGGCTCAGGGAAATATGAACCAAAATCCAAAATCAACCCCTTGACCGATTGCTTATCGGACCGGTCAGCCAATCGGCTCGTTCGGTACGGATGGTTAGCAATGATCAGGCCAAAACTAGTTGAAAAACACAATTTTTCTCAAGCTATCTTTTGGGTGCTAGTAGGTATTGATATCACAAACAAAAAAAGCCAGACCGGTACGAGTTGGTTTGAGAGATACGCTTGATACAGCCAAAACCGATGAAATCAACAAGCCGGGTCCGAGCCGGTTAGGGCTATCCGGTTCGCTTTTTTAAAAAAAAAAAATTGGAATAATAGAATGAAACTCTAGACTATGACTAAATCAAAGCAAACAACTAGAATAATATATATTTTTTATTCTTTTGTATATAATTTAAAAGAAGAAAAATGCAAGAAATTGAAGAACAAAAGAGAAAGCTATAAAAGTAACCAAACACCTTGTTTGATCCAGGACTTGTACAGCTCTGATACCAAAAAATGATACGAGCCTAGAGTCAAAGTCTAGAACCAAATAAAGGTTGAGCCGTTGGCTGGACTAAAGGTCCTCTCCAACTAATTCGGGATAGGATGGATGGCGAGGTGGAATGCTAAGAATCCCAATAGGTGTGAAAGCTTACTGATACTTCTTTAGTGACACTCTAGATTTGTGTTCCAAACGCAAATCAAGAGCAAGAGAGACACGATATTGCTTTAAGCAAAAACAAGGGTTTTATTGATAAGGTGAAAAAATAGGACTACATCTCAAGGAATTATATAGCCAGGTTCATAAAGCAAATAAGGAAAAACACATTAACCCTGCAAAACAAAGAAAAGGAAAAACACAGCAAACAAAATCAAAAAGTGGCCGTTGGTCTTTAACACAAAATAAGTCTAAAAAGGAAAGTTGATTCTCTTAGTCTTCTATCTTGATATCTTGTAATATTAAAACACTCCAGCTGCTTTAGAGGCTTCTTAGGCTCCTTCCAAGTCAATTGAGCACGTAGTTAAGTGGACATATTGTTTGGTGAAGAATAGATCTCACTTATCCTTATCGATGATGATAGGATCCACTTGACCAGCCTTCACTGTTATCGACATCGTCGTCAATAGCGCAAATAACAAATATTTTTAGTCAAACATTTCACCTGATGAACCATTGAAACCACTCGCATAAACTTCTTCAATCATAATTTTTATATAATATAGATTGATAATATCAATAACCGAAGACAAATACTCGGTTTATTGTTTACTCTGACTCTTTTTTGTTACGGAGAAGATGTACCTTTACATAATAGGAGTATAGAAATTTTTTATTGTTTTGTAACTATTAATGACAAATGGAGTAACATATGGTAATGTAGACGGTTTTTGAAATAGCACTGCCTCGGTTCTAAAAAGGATTCATGTTTTCTATGCACTTTTTATAATTCAATTTTATGGGAAAATTTTTAGTATAGAAACTATGCACTTATAGCTAAATATACAAATTTTCTTAATTACTGTGAAAATTCGTAAAATTCAACTCTTTCGTTTCTAATAATAATTATACCTATATTTTAGTTTACGAAATTTGGGTTATAGGGTCTCTTTGAGTTCTTCCTTTAAGATTTTTTTTTTAAAAATATCATAACTGATATATGTATATTTCAAAATGATAGATATATAAATCCAATTATAATTGAATATAAATTTATTTTGTCAACAAAATGATGACGATAATTAGATGACCGGTATATAAATATAAAAAAGACACAACACATATAAGAGATTAATATGGGAAAAAAAAACCTCTATTAAATTTATAAAATTTATAGATAAACTAATAACTTACTAAATCAATAAATTTTCAAAATCTCAACCTCATTAATCTATATAGGTTTTAGTGTAGTGTACTATGAGTTTGTCATCTACAAGTCTCATATACATATTTTCATAATTAAATCTTTATTTTTTTATAAATTGATAATAACACATATGTTTAGGTTAGAAATCAAAATCAAATGTTATTTTTATTTATTATAAGACTTTGATATAAACATGATTTGAGATTTGTTATCATTAAAACAATTTGCAAGAGCATTTATGGATTTTCCATTCGCACCCACATTGCGCACGTCCTGCATAGGGTCCATCATTTGTAATGGAACAATAAGATTTCACGAGTCTTTGTCCATATGTCTTCGAACATGTAAAATGACACTCATTTACTTCACAACGGTCTGCGTGTACAACACCAAAACATCTATTTCTAAGACAACCTTCGACACCTGTTAAAATAATAAATTTAAAACATAAAATATTAGTTGATGACAAAATATATTATTTTAATTTATATCAAGAAGATTTGTTTGGCAATTAACATACTATAATAAATAAATATATGATATACTAAAATATTTGAATGTATCATATAAATTTTTATTAAATATGTTAACCATCAATATTTATAAAAACATTATCTATTTTGCATGAGACAAAAACATTATTGACGAAAAAAGACAATGAAAATATGTTTATTTAATTGGTATCACCATAAAGTTTGTAATGCGAAGACCAAATATATTTATAAACTAAAGAATTAACAAAATATATATGAAGAATTTTTTAAAAATATTTTAGGTTGATTATCAAGATCTAGTAAAAAAAACTAACATATATACTTTGTGATTTTAAAAAAAAGGAATTTTAATCAAAAATGTATTCTAACATAAAAATAGTTGAATTTAATATTAAGTCTCATAAAAAGTATAATATTGTTACTTTTATATTTATAGATATAATATGGAATAAAAACTTGTTTCTTTAAAAATATTTATGTCTAAGAAATTATTAATATAAATACATACCTATGAGAAGGATTGTGAATATGATAATAACGGTAGATGAAGGTTGAAAGGATTTTCCCATATCGAAGATATAAATGGATTGATATTGTTTTAAAATTTACTAATGAAACAAGAATATGTCATTATATATATAATAAAATAGGTGTATCACAAACATTTCTAATTTAAGGTATGTAAAACCTCATATCCTGAATTGTAGGATTTTCTTTTACCTAATTTCACGGTTTTTACTCGAAAGGTAAAAACATTAAACTCTATTTCTTTTTTTTTTTTTTCTTTTTCTTCTCAAAATTTTTTTGGGTTTATATCGTTACATCCTGTTTTATTGTAGAAACCATAGAATTTTAGAAAAAATAGTAAATAATAAAATAGCAATTTTTTATTGAAAGGCGGAAACTTTTTTTAAGATATGAATTTATTTGTAAAAAAAGTATAAATATAGAAAATAGATTTAGAGTTTAAAATAAATTATATATTTATTTAATTATATAATTAGCTAGTGGGTATGAAGGTACAAATGTAAGTCAATATAGAAATCAGTTACAAGTACAATCCTTAAGGATTTTGTTAAAAAATTTATTTAAATGAAATAATAATAGATATAAAGTAGTTTTAGTGAAATAATAATAAATTAATATGTACAATTTATTAAGCTTTGGATTTTAATATACCAAATATAATATGAGATACTATTGATAAAAAATAATTTACCAACAATTAATTAATAAATAGTTTGGTTTATAATATGTAGTGAATATATTATGTATAAATCGAAATTTTATTACCACAAAAATGATGATCTTCCAAAACCTCAAATCAACAAAATCTTGACCTAGAATGTGATTATTCCACTCTCTTTTATTTACAATAAACATGCCTCTCTTTAGGAACACAGATTATTTCCCCCTAATTATTATGATAGAAAAACTTTGAATTATTCTAATGTACTTTACATTATCATATAAAACTTTGAATTATTTACATTCTCAAAATGTACATGTGGACTTTGGAAGGACATTCGCTTCAAGTAGCATGCCTTGACCAATGTCCAAATATGATCAAAATAATTTTCTGAAATCACAATCTTAACTTTAATGCGATATAGGCCGATAAATGCAGATATTTTAGTGTAGTTGGGACAGGAGGACTAGAGTAGAGTTTCTGCATATTGCAATTTCTTTTGGAACTCAGAGTCTTCTTCATCTTCAACTACCTCAGACTGCTCTCCAAATTGTATATTTTCTTCATCATCATAAAGCACAGTTCTAAACAACTCATACGCTTCTAGGTGGTCAATACTCTCAACATCAGTTGTGTTCTTATTCCTTATTTCTTCATGAACACTTCAACAATCATTCCTCACTCCAACAATCATTCCGCTTGTACTTATTATCCATCCCCCTAATGAATAAATGCTTCACGGCCATGTTTAGAGTTTGATGACAGATGTTCCGGTAGTCAGCACAGTGACAGAACATGTGCAAATGTTTACCCAACCTCAACGCAGATTCATTCACGAACTCAGTTGCCCCTTTTTCATAATCAACGTTTTTCATGTAATACATCAAACCATTAGAAAGTTAAATAAACTTCGAAGACTTATTTGCATTTAAGAAATAAACAAAAGTAACCATACCTTGGAAGACTTGTCCATCTTAGAACACAAATCCGTCACGGTGTCAATGCAAATATGAGAAGGTTTTCCAGTATCAAACACTCTAATGATGGAATAAAATCGAGAAATAAAAAAACAAAAGGAAATGGAGATCCCTAATTTAAACAACAGCCCTGATAAATTAGCCGCAAATTGAGTCTTTAACCCTCACAGGTTTCCCCCCAAATCAAAATAGAAACCCTAAATCCTACATGTAAGAAACATGAAATTAGGTCGAAGAATCAACACCCACAAACCCTAAATGACAAGAAATTCAAGAAGAAGGTTAACTGATGTGAGCATGGCCAGCAAGGAACCTCAACCAAAGGAGCAGCTAGAACTAGAGGAGGAAGAAGCCAATGAAGAAGCTAAGGAGCAGTTAGAACCTGCGGATATTGGAGAAGAAACTCTACAGATCTTTAATGGCCACATTATCCGATCCAAGAAAACCAAACTTAAGACAACACTACATCACCTTCTCAACACCATTCAGGCCAGTTTAGTGTGTGCTAATCCAACCACATTGGTTGTGATTCAAGCCACCTAAACATCACCAAGAGAGGTGCCTTGGATTGGACTCTTTTTCTATATTTTTAGTTTTGTCCCAATGGGTTTTCTAAGATAGGTTTTTAATGAGGCAAGCCCAAGGTACTTTACCACAGCCTCTTGGTGAATCAATGCCCATTCTATCTTAGTCATGCACGAAATTGGAGTCAAAGATACATTTAATTTTGTGTTGAAGTCATAGTCTTCTTTATTAATGACTTTGTAATTCCCTAGTCTTTCATAATTGTCTTGGTGGAATCCTAGGAGTCATTTTTGATTCCTATGCACCCCTAGACTACTATAAGTACTCTCTTTTATCCTCCTTTCTAAATGATCAAACATTTTAATATCAAATCATCTTCTTAAACTCAATTGATCATCCTCTTGAACAAGGAATTTTGGAACACTTTATCATTCCTCTCAAGAGTCGAAAGTCTAAGGGAATCTTCGGACCCCTTGGAAGTTTTACTTCAATTCACCTCTTGCCCACCGTGTATGGCCTTTGCTATTCACACAAAGAAAGTAGAGAGTCCAAGAATCTTCCACCATCCTTGAGAAGTATCACTCATTCCATCCTTGTCTCGGATCCATCCACTTCAAGTTTCACAAAACCGCAACTTTCACCACCATAACTTCACTTCCGCAACCTTGATCATCACACCATCATTTTCACAACCTCTTGGAGTCATTCAGGGACTAGATCCTCCCTAGGATCACATCAAGTGGTATCAGAGCCAACTCCAAACCAGGTTGTAACTTTTCAACTCTTTCGCACCTCTTCACCCTTTTAGGAAAAAAACGTTTTGAAACTTTTGACCTTCCATTTTGTGATTTCATTTTGAATATTTCTGGGATTAATTCTTGCTTAAACTTGAACTTAGAACTTATAAGAACCTTTTTGCAAAAACGTTTTGAGACCTTTCACCTTCTATTTTGTAATTTTGTTTTGAATATTTATGTGTTTAATTCTTGCTTAAACTTGAACTTAGCACCTGGAAATCTGATTGAAAATTTTTTAAAGTTGTAGATTCACTCTTTTCAAACCGGAGTTTCAAAGGTCTAAAACATGTTTTGCTAGGGTTTATTATTGTTCTTATGTCTGCGAATTGATGTTCCAAGTTTTGTGTTTTATTTTAAACATTTACTTGTTTAGTTGTCTCAATCTTTCAGGTACCATGGTGGGAACATACCACAATAGAGAAGAATCCTCAAACTCTATCAACCAACAACTCATGGATTCCTTCAAGGCTATGATGGACAAGAGTATTGTTGATATTGGGTTCAAGTTCTAATTATTTATAATTAGAGGGGGTTGGTTTTTGGAAAAGTATAAAGTACGAAAACAAGAGGAAACCTCAGAAAAAGGATGTATTATTGATGAATTTGATTACAATGTTTGTTACCTCAGAATGCCGAGTTAACTTTATCAAAGAGAAGTAAAACCTAGGAAATCTAGTTCGTCTTCTCCCCGATTTTGAATAAATATTATTAGTGAGGGGGCTATGTATTTATATATCCTTAATAGTCGGTCTAATAAGCCCATGGGCTAACCTCGGAAAAATGGAATATTTCCATTTTTCCAAGACTAGGGAATCTGTGATAAGATTTGATCATATACTGTCCGAGCTTTAGACTTTGGCCTAGGACGATGTTGTTTATACCCCTGTTTCGGAAACTAAATTCGATCATTCTTTACCGACGTATCCCTCAGTCATCTGGGCCGAGGGTTAACATTCCTGTTGTCGGGACTTATAACCTAGGCGAAAAAGGCGATATCGAATCCTCTACCCACAGAGCTCCAACCTCTTCGGAAAGGAAACGTGGAAAAGCAACCACCACTTCTCCAAAAACCAAGTTTTCAAAGAAAAGGTATGCTGCTTCGGTTATTGAGGCTCCTTTAACCAAAAGACAGAAATCTCAATTTGAAGCCGAGGACGCTCCCTTTAAGTTTGAATTCAATTCACCACAGCTTCTTTCAAACGATGAGGAGAAGAGAGTCAACTTTTCTGGAAGATGGCAGGCTGTAATTCTTTAAAGCCGGAAGGTGATTTTCTTGTGAAGGAGCATGTATCCGTTCTTGCAAGGAACTTATTCGGGTTTGATGATTGTCTCTATCTTTGGTTATCTTTTACAATATTCCGAGGTCTTAACAAATTTATTTTTCAGGAAGCTCAGAACACTTGTCTCATCGTGGGTGAATACGAAGGCTTGCTGAGGGAGAAGAATGATCACATCGACAATCTCGAAAAGAAGAATGAGGCTTTGGAGGTTGATCGGACTTCTCTTATTCACCAAGTCGAGGCTATGAAGAAGGAAGCTCGTGCTGCTGCTGCTTCTTTAACTCATAAGGTACAATCCACCAAGAAGCGATGGCTGAGAAGATCCAATACAGGCTGAACTCCATCGAGAAAACCGCAGGCTCGGGAAGAGGGGCTCGTAAAAACTATGAATATCGGGCAAGCCCAGGCAGTTTCGAGTACTTAATGAACTTCTTCTCAAGGTATAAACATTCCTGCTGATTATTTGAAGCAAGTGGAGAAGGACGCCAAAGCAGCCGAACAAGAAGTAAAAAATTATAATTTTCCTGAATTCGAACCAAACGCCTTTAGTTTCGAATTGTAATGTTGTTCTATTTTTTTTTTTTTTAAAGAACCTTTGAATGATAACCCTCGGGGTCTTCCGAGATTATATTCTTGTGTCTTTCTTATTTTTAAAATAATCTATCTTTCCTTGAATTTCGAGAAAAGATTCTTCGAGTATTCTGTATGTTGGTCTTTTTCAAGAATTCCTTCAACAGAATACCGGATATTCATGGGCAGAGCCGAAAATGTTCAGTGAGTTAAACCTCGACTGTTTTGACCTCTAATCCTCAGATCCTACTTTATCAGATCCTTGGATTCTTTGGGTATGAGTTTTATGTTTTTCAACATAAGCGGGAATCCCGACTTTGCCTTAGAATCCTCGGCCCTACTTTATCAGGCTCCGAAACCTTCAGCTGCATTCGGTATAGAATGTGTTAGGAGGGATAAACCCTGTTATCGAGTACGTGATCAAGGCATCGATTTCGTATGTTTTATTGTTTTTAGTGAATCGTAGTTAAGTATAGTCGAGTCATTGAGACTTCATTACTATAGAACCAAGATTAAATGTTTGTAGCTGAACCTTGTGAAAGGCTGCCTACGTACCCTTGGATGGGATCAAGCCACACGTAGTTCCGAGGTTTCGTTAATTATCTCGGAGAATCCGAGATATCAACGATTTTTTTTTTTTTTTTTTTTTTTTTGCTCTATATCGGAGCCTTTTGAAATTTAAAATTTCCTTTCCGAAAGGAGGTTCGGCTTTTTTCTCCTTTAGGCCTTCTCGGAGGCAACGTCTTGCTTCGGCTTGACTTCCTTTTACCGAAAAAATTCCAGTGGAGTTGGGAATTTAAGGCATTGGTGATAGGTTGAAACCACTCCTTTCATTAGAAATAGCCAGGGGGTTCCGAGAATTATGTTGTAGAGAATTGGCTTTTCTATTACGTCGAAGTTAACGATTTTGATTGTTCCTCCAACCGTTACTGGGAGTTGCGTTCCCAAGTCGGAACACTTTCGCCATTGAAGCTGTTAGTGACTTAAGCCCTGGTTTGATCCTTGTCTCCTTTGACCATAATTCTTGGAAAACATCAATACTTATAACATTCGGCGCTTCCGGTATCTACTAATATTCGAGGAACTTCGTAATTCCCAACTTGTAATTTTATCACCAAAGGGTCGTTATGTGGGACTTCAACTCCTTCTAAGTCTTCGTGAGTAAAGACGAGCTCCTTTTGTAGAGTTAACCTCGGCTTCGTATGCTGCTCGGCTTGCTCTTGTGTTTCCCTAGGGAGTTCGGAAATAACGTTTATCCTTCTGTGACAGTATGAGGATCCTTCTTGGGGAGATTCTTTCCTTCTTTGATGACTTCTTCAGGAGTCGCTCCTTCAACTTCGATTGGCATTTTTTGGTGAAGGTTTCTCTTGGCTGCTCGGGAACCCGTTCCAAGTATTTTTTCAAAAGATACTCTGGTAGGTTACGGCATTCTTCTGTGCTATGTCCATAGGCGGTATGGTAACAACACCACGCTGGAGGGATTCTTTCTCTTTTAGTCCTAGCTTTTTTCTTCTGTTCTAGATATTATCGGTTAGGAATGATTTTCGCTCTGGCTCTTCCTTTCTGCTCGAACGTTTTATTGTAGTGCCGGCGAGGTTCTTTAAACCTTTTCCTTATGTCTTCGTCTTCTGAAGTAATTTGATCGTTCTCGGATAACCGGACTCTATTCTCGTCCGCCCTGATGTATACGCTTGCTCTGTAAAACGTCTTCTATGGAGTGAGGCGGTAAGCCGAAAGTTCTTCCCAAAATCTTGTCTCATACCACGTTCCATTAGTTAGAGCATCAATGGCTAGTTCGTCCGAGATATTTAACTGGAAGTATATTGTCTTGAATCTCTTCATGAAACTCTGGAGTGACTCGGTCGACGTTTGTTTTACGGAGTAAAGGTCGGAGATCGTTGCTGGTCGTTTGAGGTTAAAGATATATTTCTTTAGAAATTTTGCCGCAGTTCGTCAAATTCTTATTGAATTAGGAGGTAAGTTGGTTATCCAAGTTTGGGCGTTTCCTCGTAAGCTTTCCGCAAAATATTGGCACTTCTTTCCTCCTTCTCAGAAGGGTGAATTCGAGCTTGGTTGATAGTGATCATAAATGTTTTAAGGAAGTTTCGGTTCTCTACTCTCCGTTATAGGTTGGTAACTCCAATTTCCTTTTTAGCGAATCGGGTCCGAACTTGATTGTCTCGGATGGGTTCTTGTCTGTATTCTCGAACGCTTGGTTTAGGTGTGGGATGTTACCAAGGATTTGGAGCAAAATTTCATGTCCCGAAGTTCACGGTGCAGTTCTGCTATTGAGTCACTTGTTATGGAAGTCGGCTCGTCATCTATTGACCTTCTGCTTATAATCTTTTCTTGAGTTCTTGTTGTCTCGTTCTGCTTTCCTATCTCTTCCGTACCTTGTTCCGCTTCATCTGATGATTGACAGTTTGATAGAAGGCTGCTTATTGGCTCGCAATCCTGATCACTTGCTTCCTTGTCCTCCAGAAGACCTTTTAAGGAATCTCCACGCCTTTGGTTTGTCCACCGAGTCGGTAGTCCGGATTTTTGATCTAAAACCTCAATGGGGGTTGATCCCATCGAGTCATCCATGGTCTTCCGCGAGTCGTAGTTATCATTGGTGTTTCTTTTTCCGAGGTCTTTGTTTTACTTACCAAAAGTCAGACCCCTACCTGGCGTGCCAAATGTTGATACTGGGTTCAACTTCTAATTATTTATAATTAGAGGGGTTCGTTTTTGGA